>CAEFZX010000234.1:0-122749 GCA_903066825.1 Alfaro cultratus | reverse complement strand
GAAGGCCTAACAAGAACACCGACATGCTGAAAAGGTTGTTGGTACTACCAGGGAGAGAACTAAAACATGCAGGATGCCGGCCCTGAGGACCGACTTTGGGCACCCCTGGGCTAAAGAGTTATGAGTCTGATGGGTTTTTGGACATCATGTCTCTTACTTGGGTCTGATTTGGAGAAGGTGTCCATGTCCAGCAGATTTCTGTGGAGACACAAAGAGAAGAAAAAGTTTGGGCTGATGTCATCCAGCTCTGTGCCCAATAACCTTGTGAAACAGTTCTGTACAAGAACAAGAAATGTCATATCGTTTTAATACAGTGGATTCATATCTCGGTTCACCTCAGTTGTCCTTGGTTACAGTTACAGAGACATTTGCTTTACATTTGTTGTAAAGCAAAAGCAGCTCGATTTCTACAACAAAGTAAAGACAGCCTTTATGCTACATTTAGAATTACAAGTCTTCTTTGTGACAGTAAACGTGATGATAAATCTAAAAATATAGCACAAAAAATAAAAAAACACACCACTGAAATAATCCACCAGGTTCAATCACAAACACAACCTCATCAAACCCAGACTTAATGTATTCTGCCGAGCTGCATTACCTGCCATAGTTAAATCTCTGCATGTCACAAACATAAACGAGTCGCTGATTTGTGCTGTGTGACCTGTTGCGTTTGTTCCGAGCCATTAACCGTCTCTGTACATCTGTTTATATCAGTATCCTGCTCTGAGTTGACCACGGCTGGCAGTGGAGATTAGTTTAGCGGGTGAAGTCTATATGAGGCACAGGTGCAGCAGAGCGTCCAATCATAAAGGTAGATGGGAGATCTCATGGTTCACTGGCTGCATGCTCACAATGCCAAGCCAGCCGTAGAATAACAACCAAGGTTTGTATGACATAGAAAAGTAGTTTTGCTGCGATTTTAATTCTTGATCTCAACGATAGTTAGTCCAACTGTAGCTAGTGCTAACTGGGAAATTCACTACAGCAAGCCAACACAACAATCCCTAATATAGATAGGCAGTGCTCAGTGGGCCTAGGTCAAGTACTTCTTCTTCTTTTGTTTTGGACTTGCTGATGTTATGTGGATCATTTACCGACAGCATAACTCAAGCACACCTAAACATATGGACAGGAACTGATTTGCAGATGTTCTTCATGAGGATTTTCTTGTAGAGAAAATCTAAACAAGTCATTTAGGACCATAGACAGCCTCAGATTGTCACTCTTCACCACCATGTACGACTCTAGGTATGTTCTTTCTGCTTTATGCCTGAAGTAATGGGATGCACAACGTCCAACAATATGAAGTCTACAACACAAGTGAACTAGCTCTGCCCTTATCGGAAGAACGATTGTCCTCTTTGATCTCACTGATTGGTCGGCAAATTATATTGTGTCAGACACACCGGGACAGACAACCACATGACCAGAGTAAAATCCTCTTAATGTTTTTGGTTTGACATAGAAATGAGGTTCTTCCAAACAGGAACGTCTGCCAAATTCTCCTTTGAGTATTGGACTTTTAATTATTTGTTCTTTTTCTATCAACACTATGATGAGAAAAAATAAAAATGGTCTTTAGTGTCAAAACATCCTGTACGTGTTATTTGGCAGCTAGAAGCTTTTTCTGTAAGCTTAAAATGACGATGCGGTGAGGGTGACCATAAATGAACAAGCTGACTTTTAACCAGTTAAAACTTGTCAAAACGTTTGCCAAAAAGAGTAGAAATGATGATGTCTCACACACACGCATGCACACACTACTTGAGCCTGGGAATCTGCTTTCCTGTCTACATTGTTTAGTGTAATGTGTAAAAAAGTAGGATATGCAGGCATACATGTGTGTGAGTTGCATTGTGCATGTTCGGCCTTGTGTGGATTAGAGTCGCTGTTTTTGTGGGAGCATCGTGTACGTGACATATTGTGTGGATCAGGAAACCATCATTAGGTACGCAGTGCAAAGTTTCTATTTCTATATGTGGTCTGTATTTGTGTGGTTTCTGCTGGTTTTGTGCGTCACGCTTATGATGTGTGCTAAGGTTGTGATTGTGCTCTTGTGGGTCAGGTGAGTTGTTGATTTGTGCGTAGCACTCGATAATATCCTGCACACGCCGCTGTCTCATGGGACCAGTAGCATTTAAACATCAGCATTAGATTCTTTGTGATTTCTTTACAAGAAATTATCCAAAAAATGTTCAACTACTTTTAACCTTGTTCAGTGGATTGTGAACACCCAGGCAACAGAGAGAACTTGTTTTGAGATATGAGACTAATTGCCTTGTTGGAGTTTGTCCACTTTCTCCTTTTAAGCGGGAATCTGATGTTTCAAAGTCAGCGACTGCTCAAAACACATCACACACTCCGAATGGGATCCCGGGTTCCCGTTGGGCACGTGCCGTGTGCATGCCAGTGTGCGACCGCGTGCCAGTTTCTGTGTGTGCGAGTGCGACACGTTTGAAGGATTTCCACTTCAGAGGATAATGTGAATGAGTCACGGCGCTGTCTCTTTTCCTCCTCTCTCTTTTCATCCAGAGCTGGGCAGTGGAAAGCTGAAAGCTGCTGCCCGAGTCACTCTTAGGTCTGCAGGAGGAATGCCATCAGACTCAGTTCAGTTTGTCCCTTGAGAAAACACCATTACCTCTAATAATAGCTTTTATAGCTATATCTTCACCAGTATTAGCCATTGGAGAAACTGAAATGTTTGCCCCTTCTCAATGTGATCATGTGATCAACTTCAATTTTTAAGTTTTACCAAAGACATCAATATGTTTTATTTTAAACCATTCACTGTAGATCTGGCTGCATGTTTATTAACAATATTATTATTTTACGTATTTCCATGTCGCAACAGATAATCTGTGAAAAATAAATTGACTCTGCCTTGTCCCAATCATGCCCATGTGCACGCTGCTCCACCTTTCCCCCCTTCCTCTCTGCTGAGCCTGTCATGAATGCTAAAGCTAGTTAGCATGGCCACAGATAACGGTGGATGAACGGTTTTCCTGTAGTGGTCAGCTGTTTCTCTGCCATTAGAATATCTGGAAGTGCATTCATTGATTGATAGCGTTAAGACCCTCCTCCTGGCTCTGATTGGTTGTTTTTGACCTGGAGTGGTGCATTTCTGCAGTCGGTAACAGAAGCTCAGGGAGGAGATTGAGGGGACGTGGTGAGAGTTTTAACAAATGGATGGATGGAGAAACTCAACTCTTTCACAGGCTATAGCCAGTTTTTGTTTCCAGGATTACAAACGCACAAAAAACACTTTTCAAAAAGTTTTGTCAAAGCTTCCTTGATTGTTGTTGGGCATGTCACGCAAACTTTGTGCAACGCCGCCAACGTCTGCTTTGCACACATGCACAACAACAAAAAAGTCTCGCTGATGCCAAAACCCATCGACAAATATGACAGCGCAGATCTCAGAGTGCTGTCAAGCCTTGCCTGCTCCTCCCTGTGGGGAAACCTTAGCATCCCAATTCCCCTCAGTATCCTGACTAGACATCTGACGCCACACCTGCGACAGCTGTCAGTCACCACAACAGAAACGGAAAACTGGATGCAAGTCATTTCCCCAACTTTCCTCCTTCATTTGCTTCCGCGGCTGCCTTATTTAGCAGGCGCAAACAGAAACTTTGAGACTGGAAGGTTGAAAAGCAGGAATGGTGAGGAAGCATCTTCACTTGACGCGTCTATAATTATAGGAGAAGCCTGATGAAGCTTCAATTGGAGATTGACGAATGGGGCTAAGGTGCTCTGCCTCCCGCACACACAGGGTAGAGCTGCACAGGAGGAGGGGTATGGAGACTGTTACCATTAGAAACCGCCGACAGCCAATCGGGCCCACTTGACCGAGCTGAATGACAGATGCTGTATATGTGCATGTCATTCCTTTCCCCCCCCCGAACTTCACAAGCAGGGGATGCCATCTGTGCAAAGGTATTTGCAGCCTCACCTTTTCACTTATTCTGTTTTTTTTTTCTCCTCTCTCTGCCGTCTCTTGATCTATTTTAACTTTCTCTTTAAGTTATTCTTTTTTCTTTCTCTCTGTTGCCTCTGCTTTCAGTTCTGCCTTCCTACTTTTTTCAATTAATGAATACATTCAAAAATACCCTTTGGACTGGCTCGGGAGGCCACGTCCCTGACAGTGCGTTACCTTGACAACACAACAGCAAACCCCCCCTGGGACCCTTACAAGCCTCTCCTGTGCTACAGAAATAAATTGGGTTTTTAGCCCACTGGATGAAGGCGGAAAGTAGAGGGGAAGAGGAAAAGGGTAAGAACAGAAAATGTGAGGATATGGAAGAGAAAATTATTAGTGAAGCTTAAAAAAAATATATAAAAAAATGGCAGATATGTGAAAGGGAAAGAACAGTAAGGAAGAGATTTAGCTAGCACCTTCGTCTTAATGCGACATTTGACTAACATTAGAGAAATGTTCCCTTTTCTTGACTCACTGCAGTTCTCCTCCGAAACACTAGGGACACTAAAGAGAAAACAGGAGCTACACTAAAACATGTTAATTGGTAAGCAAAACTACAGTTTCCAACTATTTTTACTCATAACCAATTCTTAACGTTATCATAGCTCCTCACCCCCAAACTGAGCTTTCTGAAGTATTGTTTGGTCACATAGATGCAAAAGGAAATCTGAAGATAAATTATGGAAATTCTCTCTGGCAATGAGTTGAAGTCAGACTATGAAAACCTTCAGAATAAAATATTCACACAAATATTTAAAACAAAAAATAAAAACAGAACATATTAATAACAATAGAACGTCGATTATTACAGTCATACTTATGATTTTCTGCAACATTTCTGTATTGTTTTTTTGAAACTTTCAACACCATTACTGTGTTTTTCCTATCTGGGAAGATTACAAACCACTGCAATTTGTCATTAATAGTTATGTGCAAAGATAAAATATAATCTCACACAAAGACACTTAAGTATACATAGTGCTCATATACAGTTTGATGTTATTCAATTAACAGTTTTTTTGTTTGTTTTATTTTGCTTTTATCTTTATCACACCCAACTGGTGCACCTATGTTATCTCTACATATGGAAACAATGGTAAGAAATGTATTTTAGAACATAACTTAAACTGTAATAATTTATGTAAAAGCTATTAAAAGCAGGTTAATTTATTGTGTTAATTCTCTGTCTTACCACAGAAGCCTGGAGCAAACAAAGCCATATTGGATTTTGCCTAATTTGCCTGAAATTAAAAACTGTACCAACAGTAGCGTCAGACATTTGAGTCTTTTATTGAACCCTAGGAGGTGCTTCGTTTTTCCCAAGATGCAGTTTGATTCTCTGTTATTGTCAAGTCGCCAGTGGAGCAGGTCCTTGCAAAAAGCCCTTCTGAGTCCAACCGTTATCCACTTTTTATTACCTTTAAATCCATGTGGGTGATTAAAAATGAGTGAAAGCAACAGTCAGTCAGTTCGTGGTTTTTATTTTAGACGTTCATCCATGAAGGTGGTCTCAGAGTTCTCTTCTTCCAGAAAGCCTTCATGTTTTTCTAGCAAATCTCTAATATTCTCCAACTCTTACACCGTTTGCCCTCCTTACTACAATATTCTTTATTTGAAGGTTTATTTTTTTATCTCTCAGAAGAGAGGGGGGGTTTCTCAGCGATAGCCTCAACCTTACAGTCCTGTTTTGTCTTCTGGTGTTCCTCCTCCCTAAATTCATCCATCCATTCCTTCATTCCCCTCCCTCTGTCGGTCTCTGTCACTTTGACCGTGACCTGAATAGGCTTTGTACCGACTACGCCATCTGACTGAACTAGATACAGTTACACACATGTAGATGCACACGGAAACCGCATGTAGCGACCCGATGCCTTTCCAGGTCAGCTGCTTGTGACGCCCATTACCTCGGCGACGCTGAAGGCGAGCTGCGCTTCATCGATACTTTCTGTTCTGAGACGACTGGAACTGAAATTCATAGCATTACTTTATGATTTGTAATAGCAAAATAGACCATCCAGGGTCTAATTTAATTAAAGATAGATCAATTCTGGACTAAAGAGTGAACACTGAGTAATGTAACAGAATCAAAGTACATTTGAGTAAATCACTGATTCACTATAAATAGGCTGAAATATAATTTTACCAATCTTTAAGCTTAAAAAAGGAAGCAAAAAGGAGATTTTTAGGATGTACTCTCCTTACAGTGGAAATGAAAAATAGTACTGGAGCGGTATACAGTAACTAGATTTGGCCGAGTGGTATCACTGGATTTCATCTTCTGTTTTCCTCATGAAGTGACACAATTCTGATAAATAGACATTTTAAAGTACATATAATGGGTCCAGAAAGTGAAAGAAACTGTCTTTTTATTTCCTAAAATCGATAAATTAAACATAACATAACTCTAAGTACATATTTCTACTTATTTGCAATTTCGGAGCAGGATTACGTATAATTTCTTTTTGATTTTTGCAATTTAAAAAATGTAATATTGATGTTGATTGTTCGAGGAAAGAAAGTTTTCCAGTGTCATAGATTAAACATGTATCATCAAAAATGCCTGTGAACACAGGCAAAGAGTGTTTCAGCAATTAAAAGAAACGTTTGATGCGACTGCCTCTTTTCCTATCAGTCAGGCTTCTTGTTTGGAAAAAAACATTTTGAATTTAAATCTTACGAGGCTTTTAATGAGCGTTGCTCTATAACGTGAATTAAAAAATGAATCAATTTCAATTTAACTGAACTTGAAAGAAGTGTGTTGCTAGCCAACAATGGTAAAAAAAAATAAATAAAATGTTACATCTGAAACAGCAACCTTTCTGAGAAATATGGTTTCTCTTTTTGGACATGCCTATCATTAAAAACAAGAAAGGTTATAGCTTTAACCATGAGGCCTTTATAAAATAGAAATTCCAAAAATACTGTTTCCTGTGTCTCTACGTGCTTAAAGGATAATCTGGCTTTCATTTTAATATCTATTCAAAAATGTCTTTTTGTGCTGATATTCAAACAGAACTGAAACTTTATATTACAGTCTGGTTAAATTCAGTGTATTCACTGCAGAATACTTGTCACGCTCCTGTGTGTGTGCGTCTGTGTGTGTGTGTGTGTGTGTGTGTGTGTGTGTGTGTGTGTGTGTGTGTGTGTGTGTGTGTGTGTGTGTGAGAGAGANGTGTGTGTGTGTGTGTGTGTGTGTGTGTGTGTGTGTGTGTGTGTGTGTGTGTGTGTGTGTGTGTGTGTGTATGCGTGCGCATGTGCATGTGTGTGGCCACGCTTAGCAACAGACCAGGACCCTTCTTGGAAACGTGGAGCGAGAAGAGTCACTGGGCATGCTCAGATGCTCTCAACAGGTCGCTGAGCACACTGCTACAGGAGCCTCCGCCTCTGAATCCCCCTCTTTGTGCTTCTTTCCATCCTCGCCTCAGGGACTTTTTCCTCCATTTTTATTTTTCCTTGATCCATCTAGCTTTGTTCATTTGATACGCAACTTGAAGGGAAAACACTTGATAGAACCCCCTCTCGCTGTTTCTCTCATTGCAACACACACACGAACACAAACATGTTTACAGAAGAGGAAGCTTCAGCAGCTTGTGTGCACTCCCTGCTTCTCCAAAGGGGTTGTCCTAATTCCTCCTGACAAGGGCTGGGAGAGCCAAGAGAACATGTCCGCACACAGAATCGGGCACGTGCAAACGCACACGGCGGAATACGCTGCCACGCTGTCCGTTTAGGCACAGGCATGGGCGACGCAACCAACGCCAGTCACGGTCGAGGTACGCTGAGCCCCGTGGCGTTTTACCTTAATTGCCTTCGCCTCTGCTAAACTCGCCAAGTTTCCCCCGCATCGACACACTGCACTATTATAACCGCCAGGGCTAAATAAAGACATTTATTTAGGTTTTTATAAAGCAGGACTGCCAAAAAGCATGTGTGTGTCACAGGTTCTACCTGTATGTTCTCTCTTTTCTCCGTTTCACCTACGCTTGTGGCCTCCTCAGACTATTATCAACAGGAGGCTCGGAGAGAATTTGTGCATGTGGAGGAAATTCAGACGCAAAGCTTGGACGTGCAGAGGCCAGAGGCTTCTGCAGGAGAGAGAGAGACAGGGAGGGAGACAGTATTCCCGGAGGAATTCATGCAGACTTGTCCGCTCTGTGACCACGATGGAGATGACTAGATTAGGCCAGCCACTGTCTCCGTCTTCCGCTACTGTAGATCGGAAGATCTACAGTAGCGGAAGACTGTAGATCTTCCGCTACTAAGTGAGGAGCGGTGGCACGAATGTCTGCGCCTGTCTGTGAAATGTACATGTATGCATACGAACGTTATGTGTGTGTCAAGTTGACGTCAGAGCTGCATGATCTCCTTGGGTTGAGTTTTCCCCTGAGGCGTTCTGCTGCTGTACATCTTGGCAGATGTTGGTGAGTTAATCTCTGATGTTATTCTGAAGAGAGCTTTTAACGCCAAAGAGCTCAATAAGGGTAATTTGTTTTCCTAAAACACTGTAAAAACTCAACTGTTACTCACACACTCCAGAAATCAGACCTTTATGTAAAGAAAGCAAGAGGAAAACCAGAATAAGTTCCACAAGCCATGTATGGTACACAGCTGACATGTCAGATAACACAAAATGTAATTTTTGGGCCAACATGATTGTAAATTATCTTGAAGAAATCATTGCAATGGTAAGACATGGTGGTGGATGCATCATGCTGTGGGAATACTTTTCTAATGTCCCCTCTTTGGGATATTAGAAGGATTAACAACAACAAAATGTCGGGAGAAGGATGCAAAAAATGTCAATGCTCTTCTAACCTCAGGGATTTGAAAGGCAATACAATACTAAAAAGTCAAGATGTGTTACTACCAAAGAAGAACCATTGATGAAAACTGAAGAAAAAGAATACTAGAAAATATTCAAATATTATACTGGCCTTACAGACAGGCTGATGAGGGTCATTTAGTTGAAAAATGAAAAATGAAACACTTTCTCATCGTCGTGGCCCCAACTACTATAATGTTTCCATTAATGCATCAAAAATCCAACCAGACATTCATAGGCAGAGATTATGCAGTACTATGTAATCCGCTGGTTGATTAAGTCAAACTGTCAGAAGTTCAAGAAACATTTCTAGAAACTTTAACAACATGCATCATGTGTGGCAGCCAGGTTGAGTTTGGGTTCAAAGGTCAAAATGTCTGAATTTCATTGTGTTCTACTTGAATGGCCAACATTTGGACTTCTGAATGTAAATATAAAGTGACAAAGGTTTGTGATTAAAACACTGACACCCATAATTTCCTCAGAGAAACCCAAGATCAATAAATCTATAATCTATATAGATGCGTCTATCCAGTAGATATGAAACTCTATTATATCCTAAACCACCACAGTAACTTTCCACAACTTTTGATGGTAGGGGAGCAAATGAGGCAATCTGAAAGTTAACCAGAGTCTGCTTAGTGTGCAGTTGCTGATGTTGAAGGTTGGTATGTCCTTGGGTGTGTGTTTAACTACAGCACCTGCTTTTTAAAATAACACCACAGCTGTCTCACCTTGAGAGTCTCTATGCCTATTACCTCTCCTATTTACTGCCTGCAATAGTAGAGTCCCCCTCCTTTCTGTGTGTGTTTGTGATGGGCAGGTAGTCCTTGCCAATGACTTCGCTTCCTTCTCCATCATATGATGGAAGTCAGGCACTGGAGCGATGTGTGCTGTAAGGTACAATTAGGCTTGTCAGCACAAGGCAGGTCCTGTACGAAGTAAACCGCCTGCACTGAGTGAGCTACAGCAGCACATGGGTCAATTTTAATTCTTTTACACCTTCCAAATCTGCTCTGACTTTACTAATAAAAGACCCAAACATGATTATGCTGTCCAAACTGTGCCCTGAAATATGCATACCAGGACTCAGAGATGTACATTGATGCTCTCAAGGAACTATGTTCAGAAACGGATAATGGCATCTATTCACGTCGGCCCAGAAGTCTTTTCTCCGATACAGCTTTGTCTCCGTGATTGCCAGCACCACTGCGGTGACATCCAAAATCATTTGCGCTCCCCGTTGTGGAGGACTGCATATAAACAGACAGAGGAAAGTTATCGGCCGCCACGTCATCACGAACACATCCTTTTGTGCTCCTCGCTGGCTTTGAATGGGCTCACAGCAGGCACCTCTGCACACACATCCCCCCTCCTCCACTCAAAGTGATGGTTGTCAGCAGCGTCTTCAATAGGAGAACTATTATGCGAGCTACATGGGGGCCAGAAAGGTCAACGCAATCACTTCCCATACAGGGAATGGCAGCGAGCGACATGAAAATAGATAGAGGGTCGATCGTGACTGGTGTCGTTAAAGCGCGGGGGCTGCTGGGTGGAGCGCTCGCACCCCGAGAGTCGAATATGAGCGTGAAGGATTGTCAGCAGTTGTTTTACCAGAGAAAAAGCAATGGATCTTTGGGGGACCTCCCCCCTCCGCCCAGCAGAAGTTTAAGACTCTGAGGTGCAAGAAACGGGAGGTGTTCACTGGCACAGCCTATTGGGACAGCCTATTGGCTGTGCCAGTGAGCATAGTTTTCCTCATATAGCGTGAACGCCATGACCTGCCGGTGTCTTCCAAACCATCGGAAGGTTCCAGATGCATCCCTCCTCCAACGTGGCTAAATCGAATGACTGAATATCAAGTTTTCCAAAGACCTGATAACGAGCCAGTCATTTGATTCAGGTGTATAGGAGCAGGGTTGCATCTACAACCTGCTGGACAGTATATCTTGATTTGCATATGTGCACTGAAACATCTGAAGGCCGAAGAATAATTGCTTTGTTGAACTTACAAATGTCTTTGTCAATCAAGGATATGTTTGAAGGAAAAGTGTAATTTAGTGTCACCCAGCTGGAGAGTTGCAGAATGCATCAATCCAAATCAGTCTGCTCTTTTAAAGACAAAAAACATCATAGTTTTGGTTCTGGCAGCATTTTGGTCACCAGGTTATAAGATTCAGTGTTATTGTCAATGCCTATGTAACAAGTATAAGGCAATAAAATGCAGATTGCTTCATTAGTGATAATAATGTGTATGATAAACACACAATCATATGACACCTGTCCCCAAAATGCCTTACAGAAACAGCCCAGTAATGCAGCAGTACTGTGCGAGTTGTTGTATGATGTAGCTCCAACCAACCTACATTTACCTAACCTACTTTTTATCCTTTTCTTGACTGTGTCCCAGTAATTCCCTGTAAATCATCTCCCTCCACTTCCCACAGTGAGATTCAAATGAAAGCCTCTATTTGTACACCGACTTCCATGACTAAGATGAAATTGGCCTCTACAGAAGTTGATAATATATACTTTTATTACAAAAAGCGCTTGGTATTGTAGCAACTCAACAGCTGTGAGGAAGAACAGCTGTTGACAGTCTCTTTGTACATCGTCGCTTGAGTAAGGTTTTGTAAGCAAAAATTAGACAACCACCAAAGAAAAAAATAAATAGCTACATTTTGAACTCGGATCCCTCTGATCTCCTCAGCCCATTTTCAGCCGTGGACAAGAAATGAACAGTAAAAAGAGCAGAGTCTGTATCAGCATTTCTAATTGTTACAGGAACAGAGCTGCATTTTTCCCACCGTTCACCTACAAGCCTGCCGCAAGTGTAACGCAGTCAGAACAAGAGTCATTGTTCCTGGAGTTAGGGAAAGGAAAGAGAGCCCCACAAATGTTAAACAATGATTCATAATAATACCAGCTGGCCACTCTTATTTAAGTAAGACCAGCTTGAAAAAATATTTTGCAATGAATTTCAGTTGAGGAGAGATTATAAAAGCTATGCATGGTTTGATATATGACAACAGCTAAAGCCTAAATTATTTACTTCAGTAAAATAAAAGTGCAACCACTTTTTGTCTGTATCTAGAGAAAAGCAGAACTACGTAAAGTAAATCAACAGGCTAGAGGAGGCCCTCGAAGCCAGACTAAAACCCACAGGCACAATACAATCCAAACAGCCATCGTTCCCCGGTCTTCTGAAGACTGACACTGCTGCTTGTTGTGTGGGCAGAGCGACCAAATGACAGGCAGGGTGGGATGGAGGGGGGAGAAGAGACTGACAGGAAGACAAACTTTCCTCTGGGTAGAAATTAAGTCATGCCAGTGCACTGACAGATCAGCAGAGGGAGGAGGCTGGGAGGGTAGCAGGAGCCCCAAACAGTCACAGCTCGTCTCTTCATTTGGGATGTTTTCTGAAGTTGGATTCTGTTTCAGTCTGGAGCCTCACTGCTAACCGTCAAACACATCCATCTCACATTCCCGGTAGAACAGATTCAACGTCGAGGTTTTGATTTAGCACGATAAGTTAGTTTGATGAGCTGCTTTGGCTTTAGTTTGACCGATTCTTTATGGGAACTTACAACGGTGAAACAAAGCATTCAACAGCTGGTGAGAAGATGAGCTTACATTTCTACAGCTGTGAACGTTGTCACTAGTCTTTCCAGATCTGTAGGTAGAAACAGAACACTGGCAACTTCTGATTCATTAACTTTAGGTATTATGGGGGTTTTTCAGCCAGCTGAATGGCAGTTAGCAGCAGCAGGTTGAGAAGGGAGGGCAAATGAATAAGCATGGAAAAGCTTAAAAGTTGCAAAATGAAAAGTGAAATCATTTCTGTAATCAATTTGAAACGTGAATGCCATATGTTATATATTTATTACAGGCAAATAATTAAGAATTTTGTCTGTCAATTTTAATGATGGTTTGTATGAAATACAGATAAAAATATATATTTTCAATCAAATCAATAACATATTTCTACTATAGAAATGTCAATGTCTTGAAGCATATCTCCATGTGCTGTACGGTTTATGTACTCAATACTTCTGGGACTCCATTTGAGTGAATAACCATCTGTTTTTCCTTCCACTAAACTTTCCCAAAGGAATAATTTAATTTGGGGTTTAAATACCCGACACTTTATCAAAATGAACAGGAATGAAGACGTAATGTATCTCTGTGTGTAACAAATCAACATAAGATATCCATTTCAATTTTGGATTGAATTACTGACATTTCTTCTTCATGTTATACATCAGCACAAATATTTCCCCAATTAACATCAAACCTACAGCGCTGACAAAAATGAGTCACATTTAAAATGAGAGTGAGCGTTGCCCAACATGGACTCCTACACTTTGAAACTACTACCATGACACATTTTTCGAACCTATTGGGGCTGAGGCAGTCGCTTGCCCCAGACGTCAGGACTGCACGAACAGAACCTTGTTTGACCTCTTTCTGTTCTCCCAAACAGCGGAAACAAAGCGTGAAACAAAGAGCAATCAGGTGCACATCACCAAAGAAGCAGACCAGTCTGCAGCCTGCGCCTGCCGTCTCATACATCCCAGTCAATACATTATGGTGGAAAGAGAAGCAGTAAAAAGGGGGGAGACCTTCAATACTCGCTGACACAGCATTAGAGAGGGAAACCAGAAGACAACAAGTGATAAATAGAGAGCTATTACCGCCAACAGATTACATCTTTACTGGCAGGGCAAAGGTGTGTGACAAGAACCGGGGAGAGGTAAATGGTATTGGAAGCCAGTGGATGAAAGGGTTTAGATAAAACGCAGGATCATCCATCTGTCAACCCATGATGGACACTTGGGGCTTTTTGGATGATACAGCAGGCCGTGGATGGGTCAAGACAAAAAAAAGTACATACCCGACAGTTTATGTACAAATCCGTTTTCACAATGAACAGGAACACACCTCCTGTCTTTTCAAGTCAGTGCAGATGTTGACGTGCTTTGACAGCAGTTCTGTTAGCAGATGCCAGTTGCTAAAACCAATTCAATGCCCTCAAACTGTCAAGCCAATGCAACTGAGCCCACACTACCAGGGATACTGTTCAAAACAGAGACTTTCTGATGGCCTAGCATCCGTCGTTAGTATGCTAGCTGAGGTTTCATCCTGGGAAACGGACAAATGCAAAATTACAGAAACAATTTACATGCTCCATCTTTGTTGATCAGCTAGAAAATAAAAAAGCAATCCTACTTCACATATGTCCATTGCACAACTGAACAACAAAACCATCTGGTGAGTTATAAATGATTCTGAATACATGAACAAAATTGTTTTGGGACAACTGTTAGCCTAGCATTACTTTAGCCATCCTCATGACCTACTTATTTAGCATTTTAAGCTGTTAGAAAACCTGTAATTTTGAACTTTGTCACCACTTACTGTCACAGTCAGCATTACACTGTCTTTTTTGGGGGGTTAGAAACTGAGAGCCTCTGCAGATTTTTTCACAAACAAAAGAAAAAAACTGCAATCTGAAAACAGTCCAGGGTAGCAGCTTGCACGTACTGTACAATCGACGTTAATCTTATCTGCTGAACTCTGGTTTCTTTTTTAGTGGCAGGTGAAATGCTTTAACTAGTCCTGTTAAACCTTGCTAGCATATAGCCCCCCATCTAGCATCAACAATGGCCAAATTTGCAGCAATTTCTATAGGTTGGTTGTATCCGTTTATTTCCTTTAAATAAATTGAAAGAAATAAACGTATCCCACTGAGAGCTGATTTCAATGTTGAGGCAACATGTGGACCTCATTGAGACGTGAGTCAACCTTTAAATGGTGCTCTAAGCTTAGACATTTATGTGATGCATTTATATATCCTTGATCCAACAAGAAGTCTGTAAATTATGCAAAATATATGAAAGCTCAAACTGGGAATGGAGCACTTGTGCTAAGCATGGTAGCTCTGCGGCCAAATATTGCACAACTATAATAACATTCAGTCAACAATTTTAAAGGTGAATATTGCTTTCGTGAAACTGGCAGTGGGGAAACAAAACGTTTCAAGGGAAAAATAATCAAAATACAATAACATATAATCATTCTTAGGCTTTGCAAATGTCATAATTTATAGAGTTTATTACAACCATCACTGAATTATTAACGGTTCTCGCATTAAGTTTTTTTTCCCAGGATGTAGAAAGCAACACAACATTGGCGAAAGCCCAACAGGAAGTCGATTCTTTACACAAAACAACAACAAGACTGCTTCATTTCTTCTGCACCCGATCGGCATGAAACTCAGAGCTGAGCGCTAATGACATTATTCAAAGGAACAACGCTAATACCCTCAGACGTTCTTGTATACTCTACTAAGATTCAACAGACCAACTTCTGTTAATATTAAAGCGATTGTATCCCAGGCAGACCCAATTAAATATATGAGGTTCGTGGAGTAAACAAGACTGGGTTTGAAGTGTTTTTTAAAATACAGTACCACAGACTCATCCTGAGTTAGGCCTCCTTCTTCCCTCACAGACGTCATAGAAAACTGGATACAGTGCAGGCTAATTAAAAAGTGCACCTGCACAACGGACGCGGTTACTTAAGAAGCAATATCAAGAAACGATCAGCCACATCTGTGCCCACCGAGGACTGAGCTGGCCACATGAATAGGCTTTGCTTTGTGGAGATGCTTTGGAAACTTTATTAGCCTCACTTTTTTTTTTTTTATACTGAAAACATTTATTCTGAGTAACAAAGCACAAAAATCTGGTCCAATCAATAACCGTAATGGAACACAAGCACTTGGAGCCAGTCGCCAGTGGCTTTACTGTCCCCTGGCTCCATCATGTAGGTGGGAAAAGCTACAGTATATCAAGCAGTAATTCTTCTTCTTGCACGACTCTGTGTACAGTAAGTGTGAGCAGACCTTTTAAGCATGTGTGGGTTTTTTTCTTTTTTCTTTTTTGTGCGACGCAGTAGGCAAGAGCTGGCAGCATATCGATCCCCAGCAGATACCCCAGGCTGTCCCATCGATCAGCAGAAACCCTTGAGCCTTACAGCGGAGCGAAGCGCTGACCTCATATCCCCAAAGAATCTAAACATTATCTGAATTAGCTGCCAATGAGAGATAAGAGGACTTATGCCACCACTTACAGAAATCACACAAGAGGAGCTACATCAGAGTCTCGTTTTGTCCCAATCTTGTTTGGCTGTGCATATTTTTTGGAAGTAAAAAACAATTAGCTTGGGTTATGGAATATCTGTTTTCTGAAACTGAGTTGCACCGCTTTTTAAATCTGAATGCATACTAGCAGATTTATAAAAGCAAGGCAAAATTCACAACTCTTGAACATTTCCAGATTTTCTCAAAATGCAGCAGTGAACGTCAGAGTATTTTGCTGTTGTTTTACCTGATAAAGGATTACAAAGTAGCATTCAGTCTGCTTTATCTTGATATCCATAAATAAAATCCAAATGACTTCACTAAATTCATCAAGTCTGTGTGATTTAGGGCGTTTTCACAAAGTTGCAACATTTGCTACAATTTTGCGGTTTGCTTTTACGCTCTACTAAAACCTGTTCACCTCCTCGCCTGTGGGGGTGCTGGATTAAGAGCCACTAAAGCGAAACAACACAAAAACCTCTAAAGACGACATTAGCTCAACTTCCTTCTTTGTAAAATGTAAACAAAAATGGAGTGGTGCCAGATTGTTGTGGTTGTAGGATTTCTCTTTTGTCTGGTGAAGAAACCACAGGCTTTTTGTTTTTGTTTTATTTAAACTCCAATGCTCTGTGCTGAAGCCCACTTCCTGCTTTTGAAGCCGTATCCAGTCACATACGCATTCGAACTGCTCCAACGTTCACTTCAACCGAACCGAGACCCGGGTTTTTAGGCGGGTTGGAGTTTGAGTTATATTGAGAATTCCCACCTCCCCAAACGTCCCGGCCAAAATATGCCAAAATATGTCTGTCTGCCAGCTAAGCTAACAGGCTGGGTGAGGAAGGCATTAATCGGAAAGGCAGACAAGATGCCCATAATAACCCTGGATTAAAACACATCTATTTTCACTTTTTCCTTTTTTCTCTCACTCTCCAGTTGTGAACGGTTTTGTGTTGGTCTGCCACACCAAATCCCAGTAAAGTTTATTCAATTCTGTGGTTCTAATGTGACAAAAGATAAAAGGTTTATAAATGCGTGTATATGAGTCAGCTACCAGTGAATATCACTGCAGCCACACAAATATCACAGTCTGATATAATGACTGGTCATGTGCAGTATGTTGTTTTCTCCTGAAGCGTTGCCTCCTCTGTAAAAGTTCTCACTCCAACACTCCCCCCCTACACACACAGAGGGAAACTTAGAAGTAACCATGGCGATATCCGCCACAGCCCACTGTGACCAATGGCACTCAAGAAATAAAAAAATAGAGCGCACAACTTGGGGAAGGAAAATGAACCTTTCGTGCACAAAGACGCGAAGGCTCGCACCGGGCCGTAACCATAACGTTCCTGGTTCTCCTTCAGGTTGGAAGTAGGAGGACCAGGCATCCGAGGCGCCTTCTGCCCCCGTCGGGGCTGACAAGCGGGGTGACTCAGGCATGAACAAACTCCGCCAAGCATGTTCGCATATTCTACAAGAAGATGCCTTGCTCCCTCTGTTACTAAGGAGATTGTGCAGAAAAACCCTGCAGGGATACAGTAGCTACAGTATCTATAGGACAAAAGTGGGGAAACAAATGCGTTTCTTTCTCCCCCCCTTTAAAGCCCTGAAGCAACATTAGAGAGTTGATTTTTTTAAGGAAGCATTCTTGAGTCATTCATAAAGCAATTACTCAAACTGGATCTCCATGCATAGCCATACAAATGGCTTTCAACCCCCCCGATCTAAAAATAGCTGGACGAGGAGAAATGTCATGCTACCATCATTATTTTAACACCGTGTTCCACTGTTTCAGGGCTGACTGACACTCTATTAATGACGAGCCCACACTGCAATCTCTGCTATAAATTAATTGCATTCAAGTGAAAGGATCTGACTCACATGTTACTTCGATAAATTGTTTCTTTCCCTAATGGATTTTGTAAGGAGTTTGTTATGTCATAATGGCAGGCAACTTGAACGAAGAGCAAGTATTCGATATATGTTTTCCCGCGAGGATACTAATGCCTGAGATGTAGACGGGGAAAAAAATACAGAAAAATAATGTAAATAGATGAGATGAGGATAAATAATGAATTTTATTGAAAACTTTTTCCATCTTTTCTTTCCCACAACAACAAAAATAGAAGAGAAAAAATTCTCAAATGTCACAGCTACATGAAAGTCCACATCCCTCAAACAAATACTTTGTTTTAATCATCTTTTTAATCCAGTTTCAACATTTAGTCGTCATGGATACACCCCTTACATCAATTAAAAGGGAATCTGACAAACCAGAAATAAAGTTCAGCTGTCCCTGTAGGATTTTCTTGACATTTGCAGCATTTAGCTAAAGCTATAATTTGCAGAGAGGTTACAAAGGATCAGACGGATGTGGTTGTACAAATGCATCAGTCAGGAGATGAGTAAAAAAAAAAATTCACCAAAGCATCTTCTTAGAACGGTTCGTATTTTGATGTGACTACAATTTTAAAATCTTTTATTGTACATTTTAGGCATGCACCGATATGAAAATCTGAATCAATATCGATATCCGATGTTGGTATTGCTTCTTATTTACAAATATTATATACATTTTACAACTTTTTTGACATCTTGAAATAAAAACGAACACATTGCTGACTTTTCCACTGCTTCAGGTACACTCCCAACTATCCTCACCACCAAGTAATAGTGACATGTATGCCTTCAGAATCAAACGGCAACAAGTTGGAAATAAATATCACTTATTAATATCAAGCACAGTTGAATATACCAAACTGATACCGAAGTAAATAAAAAAAATAAAAAATTAAACTTATGTTAGTGCTGACATATCGTGCATCACTAATATATTTACTTTAAGAAGTAGGGCTACAGCTACAGGAAATAATCAATCGATTTGGATTTTGGCCAGCACCGTTTCATTTTTAGCTGCTGAAAATAGCAATAAAGTTGCTAAGTAGGTAACAATGGTTGTCTATTGTTAACAGTTCACATGCAGACGTGACCCGGTCTGTCAGTCAGCTCTTGTTCATGGCAGAGAATTTGTGCTTTACAGACCTTTGTGGAGGTAGATGAGATCGATGGATAATATCAGTTTCACATGCCAAAAATTAAGAAAATCGGTGGCCGATAAACGGAATCTAACATCCTGTTAAGGCATTTATTTTCATCATATTTATTTAGACATTGGCTAAAACTTTGCAGGAGAATAACCGATTTCCAAATAGTCACCATAACAACATTGGGCACCACCAAAGCTGCACCAGACCCACAGCAAAATGTACCATTATATTACCATATGATGGTAAATTATATTACCATTGTATGGTAATATAATGATTTGGGACTGTTTTTCATCAAACTAAGTAATGCCAACAAATACCAGTCAATTCTACACTGAAAACATTTAGGTGTCTGCGAAAGAATTGAAAATGTAAAGTATTCTATTACACATTTAGATCCTAGATAACATTCTATTAAAATAACTGCCTTAAAAATAAACCTCACGGTTGTCATCCTGTGAGAATTTAATACCGCTCCAAGCCTACTTTCAGGTTTTAGTTCAGTCAAATCAGCAGTTTTTAATGTAAACAACGAGAGGACGATGTGGGGGATCAAAACAATGTTGCAGAACGGACTGTGCGCCCGTTTAAGCAAGAGGCCAGTTTTCGCTTGAGCTTCCAGGAAACTGTTCCCACCCTAGAGATACAAATGTTTACTTCTTGATTGTTGTTCTCCCATTCCTGTGTAACTGCTGTAACATCTAAAATTCCTTAATTACTAAATGACACTCAGTAAGATTATGGTTGGGTTTTTTTGTTTTTGTTGTTGTTTTTTCATTTTTTATTTCAATTTAGTGAACAAAATTATAATTGTCATTTGCCAAAGTGATTACTGGAGCTGTGTTTTGTAAGTGATTTGTAAATCTAAGATTTACCTATTAAATTTCACAGTTTATCTAAATGATTTATAAGGTTATGTTGATTTTGAGAATTTGTATGCATGGAATAAACTAATGGAGATACGATGAGAAAAAAAAATGAAGCAGGAGTTTTCCTAATAAGAGTATACTGTTGGTTAAAATAAGTAAAAACTACAATAAGGAGAAGGGGGGGAAAAGCACTCTTCTATAAACCCTTACAGCTTCAACAAGCCAGTGGAGGGAGTAGAATCCCCTCCACAGGTGGGTTTTTCTAAAAACCTGTGGAAGGGGTCACGACATGAGGTTTTTCTCAGGAATAACCCCCTGAACGGGAAAACCCCCCTCTAAACCGAGTCAAATCATACATGAGGCCGTTTTGATTTACTACTGTGACCTAATCAACAAAACAACGCTCGTGACATCACTGGAAACATTTCCTAAAAACGTGACTAATTAGTCTCATCACGTGCGTTTCTAACAACTCTTAATAAACACGCCAGAGCGACGAAACAGTGCATTTAGCGCTAAAATATCGTTATAATGATAAAATATTGACTTTGGTCAACATAAACGACTGTTTTTATACTAATTGTCATTACAAGTCGGTTTTTTTCCCCAACAGTAAAAGTGCCAAACTGCCGTCTCACTTCTTGAAGGTTTCAGTCGCAACTTTACGGTAAATACAATTATTCACACCTTGGCTGAAACGTTTGGGTTCAATACAAACTTGCCAGAGTTGTAAGCAAATAAAGTCCACAGCAGCGGGTTGTTTTTGTTTCCCGGTAAGCCTGTCAGACAAAACGCAGGTAAAAATAGTAATAATAATGATAATAAAGAGCCATTCGCCTACCTGCAGGACACCGTGATTTCAACTTTGGTGGCAGGAATTGACGGGTTCAGCGGGTCGAAGTCGCCTATCGACGCCATGTTTAGGAAAGTGTTGTTCATGGTTTCAGTTTTTTCCTTCTTTCCCGTTCCTTCAGTCCAGCCCCTTTTTTTCACTTTACGAGCGACGGAGGAGGATAAATAGCGAGCTGCGCGCGCGCCTCCTCGGCGAGAAGTGGAGCAAAGGTGCCACAGAGGAGGAGAGGAATGAGGAGCTGGGAAATGTGATGTCACTTCACTCTTTCTCTCCCCTCCTCTGTGCGCTTATCCCCCCCGTTTCCAGCTTTCTTTTCGTGCTCTTCAACCCCCTCCTGGCTCCGTCTCTCGATTCCGATTCAACTGACTTGTGTTGAGCTAATTGAAAGTCAGCTGTCCTTCTTTTTAATGGCGTGGAAGTGGCGACAATCAGTGGTACAATCAGCAATAAATCAAACGGGATCGTTTCTTCGTGCAAACTCCTTCCTCTGAGCACGCGCCTGTCAATGGTCTCATTCACACCAGTTCAATTCATTTTTGATTCAGTTCCAGTGAAGGCTGCTGACTGGAAGCCCCAGTTTCCACATTCTCCAGGGCCGGCTCAACGTTTTTTATTAAACCCAGGGCAATGATGCACTGCTGCCCCCCTCAACGTTATTTCATCCTATGCTGGGCCCCTTGACTCGTACAGGAAACAACAGAGTTAATATTGGTGGAAAACAAGGTGACACATTCTCTTCGAGAAAATACAGTGGTGTAAAAAATGAGGACATTTTTACTTAAATAAAAGATAAACAACAATGTACCTTCTAGCTAAGAAAAAAGTTCAGATGCCCTAATAACATTCCTCTAATCCCTGACTTTCCATGTTAAAATTCCAACTCCAGGCAGCGCTCTTATAATTGTTGACTCGAAAGTTTAAAAATCTGAGTATAAAGAGAACACTGTACAAAACCTTGGTAACATAAAGGAATTATTTTCTACATGATGCATTTGTCCTGTTTAGAGGTTGAAGGGAGGCTTTTTATTACTTTGGAAACTGCTGATCTTGAACGGTTTAGTGAGCAGCTCATTTGAAGAGACACTTTTTAAAATATTTTTTAAGCAGACAACCATCCAAAACAGGGTCCTGAGAACTTTGGATCACCCACAAGTCCTTGGTTTGGATTCTTCAAGTTTTGCAAATCTCAATACCTAAAGAAAATACTATTACATAAGTCAACTTTGACACTGCATCCATCGGTTTACTTAGAAAAGCATCCTTGTCTGTGGCATTTTCTGCTTTTCCCAGTAAATTCACAAGATTCTTGCAACCATTGAGAACATTGACGCTATGATTTCTACCGTACGCTCTAGAAACCCAATAGAGTTCTCATTCTGTGCCTATTCTTTCAAAATGTCATCCCTGGGTACAGGAACCAGATCACTCTTTTGCAGGGAATAGAGTGACACCAAAATGAATGTTGAGAAATGTCGGAAGTGGCACATTATGAGGACGCTGTGTTTTCATGAGGGACCTCAGGTACTTTGAGCCTTTTCTGGGAACGTCCATGATGCCAGGGTTTGTCTTTTGATGCATGTTAGCATGCAAGTAAACAAAGAGAAAAAGGACGGCATGTGGAACACGAACGGATTAACTGAAAGGAAAAGAGAGCATGCTTAATGTAACGTCATCAGAGAATAACACAAACAGAATTTTCCTTTTTCTGGGGTTTTTTTATTGGACCGCCCAAAATAAATCCTTAAAATAATTTTGGGAAAAAGTACAACGCAACCGCGTGCTGCACCATTTGCGAGTGTCTGGGTTATGTTTAGACGATAAAGTCACTGGACGTTAATATAAAACATCCCCTGCATTACTCAGTGTGTTTACCGGACAACTGCGTTTCTAAATATAGCCGTCTCACACGCTCTCTGACACGCCCTGGGTTTGATGAGTAGTGTGGTGGTGGTGAAAACCATTACAGCACCTTTGGGCAAACATCATGCCCCCACCCTCTGTTCGTGTGGGGGCGGATGAGTTCACTCCTTGCTGCTCACACAAGAGACCAGGAAATTAGCTTGGACTCATTGGCTTACTGTATATACGCATCACTGTCACGAGTCTCGGTCCCAAAGAGAGGGAAAGATCACGCAGAAATGATGAAATCATCCAGCCAGTCAAGACAAGAGGGGGTTGTATAGGTACAGACCTCTCTATGCCTAGGGACAATATTCGCCTGGAATTCCCAAGAAGAATTCTTGTGAACTATTTGAACTCAAGTTCTTGAGGGAAAAACTTTCTCCAAACACGGTAAAGTCCACTTTTTTCATATCAACAACCGTTGCCTCCTCCTTCATCCTGGTGCCGTCACACTCGTCTACAAACCACTTCATTGCAAGCTGAAGGTCATGGCCAGGAAGACATCAACAACGCAAAGTTATGACCTTAAGGTTGCCAAACCAGCGCGACCTTTCCACAAACATAACTTGAGATTCACCTAAAGACGGATTGGGAACACGTGACAGTCCTTAGGAATTCCATCCTGCTCTATAAATAAACTTGACTTTGTGTAGACGTAGGTCTTTCTATGGGGCGTACAAGGACCGGGTTGTCCTTAAAAACACTGAGGGACACAATCAAACAGCCCCTCTAGATCCATATACCACATTTGAACTGGCTAACCAAACTCACATAATCTCAAGAATTCTGCATCATTGAAGATCTGGTCCAATATTCTAGCATGAAAGCAGAACCGCTCCTCCTGGATCCAGGGTTGCATAACTGATTGGAGCATCTACTCCAACATGCTAGGCTGAGCTTTGGGAACACACTCTGCAATCCCCTTTCTTAAACAATAGGCCAGCCACTCCATTTGGCAGTCCCCAGGTGTTATCGCTGCTAAAATCAGGCCACAGCTTTTGGAATCTGTAGCTAGAATCGAGTTGCCAGACTTTCCTGGTTTCACCCTTAGCAGTCATTGAAGTTTACCAGTTGACAGCTCTGCTTGTCATAAAATGGACTATTGACCTGGCCTAAGATTGAAATCTACCAAGTACATTTATGGCTCACCTTGTGCTCAATCATAGTATTTCCATTGGAAACTAATATGCACAGAAGTCCAATTTTGAAAATAAAAAATTGATCCAAAACACCAAACTTTCTTAGCTTTTACCTCAGTTTTCACTCAAGCACATTAAACAGTAAATAACATTTACTTAGTGAGAATTTCACTTGTGTTAAAAGTTATTTGATTGTACTCACCCCTGTTTGCCTCTGAGTTCAGATACTCCACCAAAGACAGGTGTCTAAGAGGAGCGGCCAATCACTTCCTGTTTTTCTGAGGGTCATGATGTCATCGATTTCATCACTGGGCACAACCAAATGGGGGTTTAATTTGTTTGCATGGGATTATTTGTTGTTGTTAAAGTAACCTTTTGAGCTACACTGAATGGAGTGCTGTATTTCAAAAGCCATTTCTCAAGTGAGTTTGCTAACTAGATTAATAGTTGTACTCCTGTTTATTTTATTTTTTTTCTTGCATTGTTTGGTTTGACCTGTTTTCTGATGGTACAAACACCCGATGAAGCTCGGGTGTTTCACACCAGTGAAACTTTGGAAAAAATGGGCTTCAGCTGGAGCCATGGAAGAGATTTTAAAAAATGTTTTTTTCTTTCCTTGCAAACAAAATGATTGGAGAAAGCAAATCGGAATAAAACTGACCAGGAAGAAACTCCAGAACATTGTCACCTGCATTGTTTTGGAGGTAGCAAAAAAGAAAACTCACATTTTCAGATTCCTCTACAACTCACCCAGGCCTAATTGTTGCCTGGGTAGAGACGATGCAGCATGGTGCACTCACTCGTTTACTCAGTTCAGCTGCAAAACCCTTTTGATCTAACAGGCACCGACACCTACATATTTATTACTGACGTGCAATTATACAAAGAGATCCACTGCAGACGGTTCCATTCCTAGAGCGCCATCCTGTCAGCTGGAGCACACGCTTGACCTGCTCACTGTCAGCCGTTTCTCTCTCTTGCTCTCTCAATAATATTCCCCCACCTGATCATCAGTATTCACATCCCACCTCTTTCTTCGCGCTCAGTTTTTGCAAATGAACGTAAAACGGTGAATTAGGGACAGATGCCAGGACTTAAAAAAAAATGGAAGAAGATAAAATGCAGTCCTCCAATTTCACGCTGAAATCCTTTAGCAGACATGTCATTGATGCTGCTCTCTCACATCTGTGTTGGTGGCTCCTCTGGGAGGGGGCCGGGGCTTGGACTTTGGGAGAGCAGCACCGCGGCTCATCGGTTCAAGCGCTGGGTTTTCTTGAGCAGGAGGATTCGCTCGGAGAACGTCCCTAACCGGCACTCGGCTGCCTCCGCTACCTTCCCGTTATATTCTATTTCCGTCGTCATGGCTCCACTCCGTCTAGTAACGATATATATCGGAAGCAAGCGTTGAATTTGAAACGAGGTGAACTCGGAGAACTTGTGTCAAGTGCCACAAAAAGACTTAAAAGTGTGGCGTGCATGTAGATTTTCATCCCAGAATGAAAAATTCGGAGACTGACCTTGGTCTGCAATTCCTATAATTACTGTAATTGCAGCAAACCCACTTCTGCATCCTGTTGAAAAGCACCCTCCACTCCCCCTCCCACAGCATGATGCTGCCACCACCATAGGATAGTGTGTTCAGGGCAACGTGCCATATTACCTTTACATCACAAGTAGCGTTTCACCTGAAGTTCGAAATGTACAATTTTGGTTACATAGGACATATTAGCTCCGATTTTTACATGAAATCCTTTTGATGTTTATATGAAACTGTTGATAAATGTGACAGAATGCAAGAAAAGAGGCGTCAGAAATAATTTAGCAAGGTTTTGTATCTCCCGATCTCTAGCAATATCTTCAACACACGAGTGCCTAAAAGCATCAAAGTACAAGAAAAAGCCAAATCTCCTCCTCCATTGTTTCACACAAGGAAAGAATCGATATTGATCATCTTCTATATAAATGCCTGCAGCGGTACGACTCCCGTTGTAAAGGCAGATTTAACGGTGAAACAAGAGCATCTGGTTAGACCAAAGGATCACCAATCAATGTGTCCACTGAACAGATTAGAGGTCGATATATTATCCAAACGGACTGTACACTGCGCCACTATTAAACTAGAAGGGAAACTTGCAGCCCACTCAGGCTGTCTGAGAAGGAGTTATTGATTTCTTGGAAAAACTGATCATAAAGGCAGTTAGGCCATTATTTAGTTCCTCCACCTACTAGAAAAAAGCTGCCAAGGCACAAAACCTGGTATTTTTCTAATAAAACTCTTTTAGAAATTTGTCTTCTTCTTCTTCTTCTATTGTTAGTCAGTAGATAAAAGTAAACAAAGTGATTCATGACAAACAGTTTTGACAAGAAAGACCAGACAAAATTTACAGCAGAACATTAAGTTCAATTAATGAATTGAAATGAGAAAATTAAGAGTATTGTTAAAAAAAGAAGAAAAAAAAAAAGAAAGAGAAGTACATTGTCCACCCCCCTATTTTCTGTATTTTCTTTTTTACTTGTACTCAACTTTCTATGAGCATGATATAACTTTTTTCACAATCTTCTAATTTTGTGACATTGAATTTTTGATTTTCATTATCAGTAAGCTGTAGCTGTAAAAATTACAAGAAATAATCTGTGTTTGATCAATTAAGAGTGTGAGTTTCAGTTTCCAAAATAAACCGAATATTGAACTTTGTTCCACAGTATTCTAATTTCTTTGAGCTGTGCTCATATATATTACACATAAAGCAAAATCTACACAAAGGAGTCTTGATCACCTTCTGTGGGTCTCTCCACTAGTTGCTTGGCAACATCCTGTTGGGGGTTCGTATGACTGTATAGGCTTTATTCATGTAAAATCCACCTGCTGCTCCATGAAAACATGCGATTCTATTCTGGTTCATCTGATTATAGAATAGTGCAAAGGTTCCTCTGGGAAGTTTTAGAGACAAACTGACGGTGAAATTTGTTGTAAGGAAACCCAGTTTGAAACATTTGGTTCAGCTCAACAATCAATTGTTGTTGTTGCTTTAAAAGAAGCCCACAGTTGACTAAAAGCAATCATGTTTATCTCCAGCTGCTGTGTTAAACATGGCAGTGAGAGTGTGATGCTCTGGGGATTATTATGCCAATTCCGAACCTGGAGAGATTTTAGGAGCATAAATGGTTACACAAGATTCTTTTATTATTATTATTTTTACAGCTTTTTATTTGTAAAAAACAAAACAAAAAAAAACAAAAACAAATTCGCAATATGCTTGAGTCCTTAAAGGGGCAGTATAAAGTAAAAGATTTTAAGCTTCACATCATGTTATAAAGTTATTACCTCATCAAAAACATGCCTGGAATGTTGCCTTCAGTCTTTTTTGCATGTTGAAGAAATCGTTGAATCTCCCCGTGGCAACCATTCAGCTGTACAAAACGCCTGGGTGGACCTAGCCCCGCCTACGGAGGCACAGCTCCTCCTCCACTACGTGGCTGGATAACACGTAATACTATCTTTTTAAAGCTGCAATTGGTCACTTTTATGAAGAATATTAATTTTTTATATACTTGTTGAAATTACCACTATGTCATCACAATATGAAAAAACCAACCTCCTCTGCCGTCTCCATATGATCCTACCTGCAGAAATACGCCACTCTCTATCTGAAATAACCAATCACAGCAAGGAGGAGGGGCTTAGAGCTGTCCTTCAACCTCGTGTGGGTGCTACTCGGTGTGCTAATGGTGGGGAAACAACTTGCATTTACAGGAAAACTGGTTAGAAAACAGCAATTCCTGTCACTGGTGTTCATGCTAGCTAGCACCCTATCAGAGAGCCAGGAGGATGGCGTGTGATTGACAGCGCTCCTGTGTGAATATCAACAATCCTACTCTTGCTTAAGTTTTGAATGATAGACAAGCTGAGCATACCAGCGGACTACCATTTGTACCAGAGCATCAATGTTCATTTAGTTTATGAGCTGCTTGGTGAGGACGTACATCACAGACTCAAATCTGTTTCTTATTCTGATGGGTTGAAAATATCGTACCACTTAAATATCACGGCTGTTTTGATTTGTTATTCCCAGACAAAAGCAGGTTGCATTATTTTTCACCTGAAAGCACTTATTAGGAGTAATGCTGTAAAGCAGAACAGTCTGAGTAGCTCTGGGTCAATGTGATTCTTCCAAGCAGCTGAACATTAAATATTGATCGTTCCATCACTCATCACATTAGCTTTCGCCTTCAGGTGGAGTTTCTGACCCCTTTTTACCTTTCTCTGTTTTTTTCCCTCCCGTTTTAACCTCAGAAATAATATTTCTACTTCAGTTCTAACTTTAAGAGGAATTTAATAAACGTGAATTTTCCTTGTAAATCTTACAAATTCAAGTATTTCTTTACAGGAAGACATACTCAGTCCTCAGTCTATTATTAAAGGAACACTGAACAACACTGCCACCGTGTGGTCATCTCACACACTGCCACACTGTTCCAAAGCACTTTTTATCACAATTTATTTACACACTGTATCTGATATGCCCGTTACAGGAAGCTGCGCACAGCAGAATCAGCGGAAGAAACAACAAATATATTTACACAATAAGTGTAACTTTCAGCTCAACTTAGAAAATTACAGGGAGTCTTCACATCCTGAGTTGCCTGGTTGATTAGTTAGGATTTAAGATCATCTAAAGCAAATTACTCAGTCATTGGTACAGAAAACCATGATCCTCAAAGCAATCTGTGCTAGACAGCGCTGCCTCTAAAGAAGAGCGCAACGTTATCGATACATTGAATTTCGACGCTACGTTATTAAGAAATGTTTACTTGATCTTTTTCCAAACGAAGGAAAGTCCTCAAAAATCACATCACAATAATAAATAAATAAATCAACGTACAGTTCAGGATTTGTGACAGGCACTGAATAAACAACTGATCAAAGAGAAATCCATCCCATCAGTTCTGTGCAAATCGTCGTCTATGACACATAGGACGATAGATTGAACCAATGTACAGTCACTAGTGATGAAGACATAACGGATACTAATCTCGGATTTAAGGAAAAAAATAAATAAATAGTAGCCTTTCAGAGATCTTCCAAACATTTGATTCTGTTTGCGGTAACTGATTTCGGTTTTTGAGCAGGTCGCATTTTCAGACGACAAAAGCCAAAGCGTACCATGCAGAAACGAGTTCAGACTTGCCTCTTTCTTTTTCTTCCTGGACCCACCTAGATATGTTTGACTCATTCTACTGTACAAACGTACAAGGTGCTTGATTCCATAAACGTACAGTATTTGCTTTCAAATTGTTCAGATCACAAACGGCCTGTCATTGAAGTTCAGATATTAAATAACGTGAAAGAACATGATTCCAAGTTGATTTCTCAGGATTGAAAAAAAAAAAAAAAAAAAGAATCTGCAGCCTTAATGAAAATAACAAAGCCAAAGTTAACAAGTTAATATCGTTTGCAAAACTAATTCAAAAAGGTATTAAAACTCTTAGGCTGCAAGGCTAATTACTATTTCAAATTAAGCTAATTATCCCAGAGGGACGCGTTTTGTAATTTGAGCCTTTTATGCTTTCCTGAAAGCCTGAACTGTAAATATATCTTGAAGTAGTGCTATTCTTTTACCCTCCAATAAACAAAAGAAAAGAAGAAAAACAAATTGGAAAAACATGCATATTGATAGTCCTTAAAGCATGTTTTTTTAGAGACTGTTTAACTCTGGCGCATTTGGCAGTTACAGCTTCGAAGCAAATCTTCAGTAGTTTGGTCCTTTAACTGGGAACAAAAACATCACAGACGCGCACACACACACACACACACACACACACACAAAATGACCTGTTCATCATTGTCAGGAAGACATATCAGACATCATCAAGACAACACACAATACGATCACAGCAAACCATTTCCTTAATGCAGCTTCTTTTCTCTCAGCAGCTTTAAAGAGACTCCCTGATCAACAAAACAAACTGTTTTGTGGCCACTGGAACTTTAGCATAGACTTCCAAGGCTTCCTTAAGTTCATGGTGAGTTGTTCTGACCTAAAATATTAGCTATAATATCACACCGTTTCCACCTGGAAAAGTTTACTTCATCTAAGTTGGTATTCCTGACACAGATCCCTGTGGGACACCAGCCATGGCTCAACATCTCAAACTCAAAGAATAAAGCTGATGTTGACAAGTAGACAGTCCAATGTGTGTGTTAAGAGGCTGGGTGTCAGTGAATCCCATCCTCCACGGAGTTCTTTGCTTCCCAGATTTTCACGGTGCGGTCACTATAAAACAAAAATAAAATAAAATAGTAAAACAACTGGAAATGGTGAAAACAGGTAGCACTTGCATGAGGATTCGATCAAGTGACTTACTCTGAAGCTGTGAATAATTGGGTGCTGTTGGTTGCCAAGCCGTTGATGGGACTGTCGTGCCCCTGGACTTCGCCGAGGGGTGCCAGTGAGTCGGCGTGCCAAAGGCGAAGCAGCCCACCTCTGCACCCGCTGAGGAGCACCGGGGAGCCTGGTACCACGCCCAGAGCGCTAACCCAGTCTGTCTGGGCGCTGACCGACTGTTAGGTGACGACACAGCCCGCTGTTAAACCCAGATCATATCGACTCCACGAATATTCAAACTGCGACATCGTCTCACCTGGACAAGCGATTTGCTGGCCATGTCCCACTTCTTTATGTAATAATCTCTGGAGCTGCTATATAAGGCGTCTCTGTGAACGGCTAGAGACTCCACGCTGTCCTGGTGGGCGGGGTCAAAAGTATAGCTGGAGCCGACGCTGCCCTGAGCACCTTCGGTCACCTCGAACATCTGGAAAAGCAGAGAGGCTTAATGAAGACCGATCTGATAACGAGGGGCGTAACGGAGTGATTCAGAAACTGTGGGTGCACCGCCTGGAGGGGAACTCGGTACCATGATGCTGTCGTATGAAAGGGAACATTTTTTCCCTTTTAAAGTATAGTTTTTTTTTGTTTGTTTTGTTTTTACATACAGTAAAGTTTGTTTGATTAAGTCAAAAATAAATACAAGTTAACCAATTAATTTGTCTTACAAGCATGATATCTATTTTTAATTATTAAGTTCTATGTACCAAATGGACTTCATGGTTCTTAAAAGAAAAACTATTTTTGCTCAAAGAACTAGATCTCTTTTTGACATAAAAAAAAAAAGGGTAGGGAAAACATTTTTCAATTTTCCTTTCTATTTTTCATCAATTCAATAAAACTTGACCCGTATCTTCCTGAGACTAGTACCAATGTTTTAAGAAAGTACTGGTTTTGTCAATCTTAGTTAGACTTTTACTGTTTGTAGTTAATCTCACTGCAGCTTTAAACATAAAAAAAAAAATAAAATAAAATGTAAATACAGGAGATACTCTACTGTAATATTAATATTCAGAATAATAATTACTTTGATATGATGGTCTTTGGAGCCGGTGAGAACGACGTCCTGTCCATGGCCCAACTTTTCAACGCTTAGACACATAACAGGTCCCAAATGGCCCGTCAACTTTCCAGTGGACACGAACCTCAAGAGAGGACAGTTCAATTAGTGCTTTGAACAAACCTTTTGATGGCAACATAATGAATTTGAGCCGTTGCAAATAGTTTGCATGACTGTAACTTTTAAAGCTCGACGTTTGGCGGCGTACTTGCGAAGGTCCCACATGCGGACGGCGTTCCCAGCAGCAGCGTACAGAAACGAGCCAGAATTGTTGAGGGCGATCTGGTTTATCTGACTCTCTCCGGGTGGGATGGATAAACTCTTAGCAGACGAACATGTGTCCCCCGACCCCACCTGGCCTGATGATCTGATATTCAAACAAAAAAAAACTTGTCTAATAACTAGATCACTTATGATTTCATCTCGTATGAGCTTGTGTACTTACGTGAGCGTACGGATACACTTGGCGGAGTCTCGAATATCCCAGACCTTGATGTAAGCAGTGGAGACGGTGAAGACGAGACTGGAGGTGTACCTGTGATAAAAACAAATAATTATTCAGGAGAGAATGCAAATTTTCAATGATTATTATCAAAGTAGGTCATTTCTAAGCAAAATCACAATACCTGACTGAGACAACACTACTGGGATGATCTGCGAGGGACATAATCTCCTGGCCCGTCACCAGGTTCCAGACCTTGCAAGTCCGATCTGAGACAAAGATTTGCGTGCAATTTTAGGAGAAACTCATCTACAGACTCTGATTTCGCATTTTTCGGTCTTTACCTTTGGAGCCAGTAAAAAGTAGGTCATCTGTTGCGTCCACGCAGAGAACAGGTTTGGTGTGGCCTTCAGCTACGTGGATGCAGTGAATTCTGGCGCCGCGGCTGTTCTTAGGAGCTGCCACCGGATTGATCACACCTCTGAAAACAAGCAATACAGAATAACGAAATGCAGCTGTTTGTCATTTTGACTGACATTTTACTAACCAATTGCTTGAAAATGCCAAGCTATACAGAGATAAAGAGTCATAAAGGTCACTCTTTAATAATTAAATTAATAATTATTAACCTTGTTTGGTTATTCAATAGTGAATATGGTTTGAGCGACAATTAATTGCATTTGTGGCTTTAGCAATCAGCTTTATTTAATCCATCCAATTGATTTAATTTTTTTAAAATAATCTTTTGTTTAAAAAAATTAGAATTCAGAAAAATATGCCAGCCTATCTTCTCCTGCCTTATTAAAATTTTTATTAGAAAATAACTAAAAATAAAATCAGACTTCAGCAACAAAACAACTTTAGACCCATTTTTCTCTTTTCTTTTTTTTTTTTTTGCATTCTTTAATCTGCCCGTGTGGCGTCCATGACAAATATTGATGTAATTCTTTTGCTGTCACATGAAACTCTCTACTTTCTATTTTATTGTAAACAAAAGGACCAAACAGAGGATCTAACATTTGATTAAAACCGAATATAGTACATCACCTGTGTCCTTCAAATACAGGGGATTCATCCAGCCTGAGAAAACAGGACAAAGTCAAATGTAGCTACATCACAGTTTAGCTAACCTAGCATTCTTGCTAGCTGTATCTTCTAGCTTAATAACACTTAGGAACAGAGCTGTAATGTAATGTAAATCATTTTCTATGATATCTGTGTAAAGAAAGTTGTAATTGATAGTATTTAAACAATTTTAACATTTAAAAGTGACGTAAAATTGGGACATAAAACTTTTGAGAGCTAGCATGCTAATTTACCCAAAAGCTTAGGAAGCTTCATATTCTACTTGTGTTCACAGACAAAATGTGAGAATCTTTAAGTACTGACAATAGTTTGTATCTATATTGACAAGAAGCAGGCTGCATAAACGTGGAGCACAGCTAAAGACAAAAAAACATTAAAGTTAGTTTGAGTAATATAGGTTTTTACATCGATTTGTATTCACTGCCTTTGGTTTTAGTTTCCGTGGCGCCCACTGGTGGTATCTGTGTGGGGGTTGCCATGGGAGACACGATGGGGCCTTTTTCTTGCACCTTCCTTCGGTTCAGAGGCGAACGCTCCAGCTGCCTCCTCTCCACCCCTGTAGGTGATCTAGATCCAGAACTAAAGACAAGACAACTCATCCGGTCAGGCTGAGTTAAGAGCATCAAAAAATATATACTTATTGATGCTCTTATTTCCTTTTCCTAAACTTCATGCGTTCCTAGACTCCTTACAAGGAACTCTCTCTCTGTTTCTCTTTGAGATTCCTGCCCTCCTCTGAAAAATATTGCCTCTGAACTTACATGCCAGCTGGCCTGGCAGACAGCGCAGATGGAGAAACGGCTCGCTCGCGTTCCGGGACATGACCAGCTGCCTGACCCCACATGTCCGCCGGCCCTTCCAGGTGCTCGGCGAGGGGCAGCAGAGGGGCCGGGAAGTCTCCGGTGGGGGACTCGCAGGACAAATCCCCACTGCTAGCATACAGCAGCTCCATCTGGGTGGTGGTCCGCCGTCGAGCCTGAGGAGCCAGGATGGGTTGAAATATAAATAATCCAATTCACCAAGAGCCGGTTTTAAACACGTGCATGGTCACCTACCTTGCTTCTCGGCTTTGATTCGCCACATAACTTCATTAAATCTGATGACAGCGTGCTGAAACGCAAGACGTGGAGTCAGTTAGAGAGGTTGACATATAAAGAAATGATGCAAGCCAGTTTTTTTTTTCTCTTTAATTCAGTATTCAAATATAAAACTTAGGATTATATTGACTGGAATATTCCGGTTTTCACTTTTCTGTACCTTGCTAAACCCTTCAAACATTCAAATCCAAACTGCTTACATATTTTATTGGGACTTTATTTCAGTGACCAACACTAAGAAGCACTAAGAAGCATGTTTACTGTAAACACTTAATTACAAGATCCTATAAAAAACTGAATTTCTGGATTTTTGTTCAGTAATTTTGATAACTTTGTGTTGAATTTCTTTCCAGATTTCCACAGACTTGTCATAGTAATGCTTTGTGTCACATTTCAGGCCCAGCTTAAGAACCTGTGATTCAGTTAGATCTGAATTTAAAGTTGTCTAGAGACCAGACAGGTAGTGAAATGGCCTATTTGTGATTTTAATGTGCGTTTATTGAGCCCAATACCAAAATACACAGTAAAATCATAGCTGCTATGTGGCCAATCCAAGAAAAACCCTGTCAATTGAACAAATGTCAAAGTGAAAACCGCTGTACTTTATTATAAATTATAAAAAAGTACACAATTTTCAACTATTTTTAGATATGTTTTTTTGCAACCCTCAGGGACACCGTAGTTTTTAAAAAAAATTTACCTTCCATCTGTAGCTGGACTTGGAGTGGACTCGTCGCTACTGCTGCAATCCCCATTTTCTGCAGCTGGAGGCACAAAACACACCCACACACACATAAAGCATTAACGTGTGTGTGTTTTTATTCAGCAGGAACCCTAACTCTGAGATCACACCAACACAACAGAAAAAAAAGGCAACATCTATGTAAAAACACTGCAACTCAACAGTGACGCCTTCTTCAGCAGCTCAGGACAAAGTCAGAGGTCACAAAGATGAAGAGAGGTCATTGGGTGTGGGATGAAGGGAAAAAGCGTAAGTGACAAAATATTCAAACACAGAAAAGCAAAAACATAAACACACACACAGCTGTGGACACAGGAAGTGCAGTCAGTTTAGGTTTTTACTGCGGTTAAGTTTTAGCCCTGAGACGGGAGTGGACCAGGAAGTGGCTGGCGAACCATGCACGTTACAGCGGAGTCACTCGACGCGGGTTAGTCTAATACAGATGCACACTTCAAGATTTCTTCCAATTTTTCATCTATATACTGTAAGAAAAAATAGGAAAAGGAAACTTTTAAATAAGTTCAACACTGACTTAAACTTTGGTCAGATATCACAGAAATAGAATGAAATATCGAAAGTTAAAGCTTCTTTTTTTAACTGTAGCGCTCCTGAGAGGTACTTTTCAAATAAATTTAAAAAGTTTGCGATAAATGTGGCTTAAAAAGTGTTTTTCTGCAGAAAAGGGGGCAAACAATGCAATTTTTCTAAAAAAATTTAATAAAATCAAATAAAATAAATAGACGAAATGGAGATTTTTTTTCAAACTGAGTGAAAACAGTCAAAATGCAGGTTTGATTTATGAAATACTGACTCAATTTATTCATCTCCACTACAAGACAAGTTTGTTATAAGGCTTCTTCCTTATTTTTACTCATTATTATTTTCTTGTTTTGATGGAAATCATGTAGTGTGCAGGTTCAGCACCTCGCTCTCTCAAACAGTCACATTTCTAATTGTATCTCTCACTCACCTGGTAGCAGGAACCCTAACTCTGAGATCACACCAACACAACAGAAAAACAAAAAAAACAAACAGAAATTAAATCGAACCCAAAGCGGACAAATTGGCCGCGCTTTAATTTGCACTCCAAATTTTTGGTTTATTTTTCGCTACTTTTTGAATTGGAGCGTGCAAAGTAAAGCGCAGGCGCTCGGTTAAAATCAAAAGATGAATGCGGAGAGGTTGATTGTGCGTCAGCGTGCCGCCGGGTCGGCTACTGGGAGCTCGCTGGCGTTTCCAACCTTGCAGGGCGCTGCCCAGCAGGGCATCCAGCTCTGGGTTGATCTCAGCCTTCTCCTTCAGCATGTGGAAGAGCAGCTGGTTCTGGGTGGCGCTGTTGACCTCCGTCTGCTTCAGCCGCCCCTCCATCACCTTCAGCTGGGAGTCCTTCTGAGCCGCCTGCAGGCCCTGAAAAACCCCCGATGACATAGAGAGAGTTTTTGAGCGATTCTGGTTCCTGGATCTGAGGCGTTCTCTCATCAGACCAATTAGGTTTCATCAAATCTAATCTGATGGACTTAATTCAAACAAACTGATCCAATTAAAGTCTCGCTCGGCATTTTATCTAATCAGGAACCATGGCGACAAGGAAACAAAACCCAAACACATAAATGAGAGTGAGTATTCTCAATAGAGGTCAGAATTAAACAGTAAACAGTAAATATAAAATTATATATACATATATATGAGGCTGTCCTGGTTCAGGTTCTCTCCACCAGGGCCAGATTTACAAGGATGCAGGCCCCTGGGCTGGAGTCTGTTTTGGTGGCCTATCCTTCCATTAATGTAAATTTTAATACATTAATATGTAGTCCTATACATAAATTGATGAATTATAAGTTTAATACGTCCCCTGAGCAGTAACTCCAGGTTGACCCCCCAAAAAAGTTACTATAAGTTCAGAATTTTCAATGACATGATCTTGGCTTATAGTCATAAAAGTCCCAATAAACTATTACAATTCATCTGATATGGTGCTATTTAATATAAAATATATTATCCAAAAAATAATAAAATAAAAAATTGGGGCGCACCAGAAATTGCAGCCCTGGGCTACTGCCCCTGTAAACCCATTCAAAAGGCTGGCCCAGCTCTCTACCAATAATATAAAACTCTAACAATTTGTGTATACAAGGTATACAAAGCATCAGGCCAGTCACTTTTATGTGTATGGCTAAAAACATCTTTTGTGGCAAAGGTTTCTTTAGCAATATTTTTTACAGACTTCTAGTGAACTACTTTTAATCTGACTATTGTTCCCCTAATCACGATGCTGCCACCATCATGTCTCAGTATAAATCTGGAAACAATGAGTTGACCCCCATTTATACTTTATTCTGGGAGTCATTTTGGTGCAGTTTACAGTGGCGCCCCCAAGAGGGTGACCAGGGGGGCCATGGCCCTGCCGATAAAAATACTGGTAAATTCAAACAAAGGCATACAGGATCTTATTCAACCAAGAAACAAATGTAAAACCCAATAGATAGATAATACACATGATCTCTTTTATTGTTTATTTCTTTAACCTGTGACACCCCAATTGTTTTACTGGCATGGTCTGGCCACCACTACAGAAATTTTCTGGGGGCGCCACTGGCTGTTTGGTAAATTGAAATAAGTCTGCCTCCGTTCTCATGAGTATAGCTGGGAAATTTCCGTTTTGAGCCAGTTTTCTTCCACACAAAGCAAATATGGAAAGAATCCCTGCATCTATTGAATCATTCAGAAAGCTGGCCAAACTTTTTTGACAGCCGGTGGAAACAAACAGTGACAGGAGTAGAATCAGGCACCTTGCTTATGGCCATGGACACAAAGTTGTCCAGAAGGAAGCGGGCTTCTGATAAGCTGCAGGAGCTGATGACGGCGGTCACATCCACAGTGTCTCCTTCCTCCTGAAACCCGCAATAAAAACACATTCAAGAAGTGGCTTTGGTGGAAGCTCAACAATGGGTCTTGAATATTCAACTGTTGAGCTAATAGTTTGCTAGCATACGTCGCCTCACCTTGGCCTCCTCCATCTGCATGATGTTGGCCTGGCAGTCGGCGATGCTGTCGTTGATGTAGTCGATGTTGGCGGCCAGAGACTCCAGCTCCTCGTTCAGGGAAGCCAGGGAGCGGTCGGCGTCGGCACCGTCCGCCGCCAGCTTCTCTCTCTTCCTGGACACACGCTCCCGCCGCCTGGTCAGCTCCTCTCGTTGCTGGAGAAGCAGTGAGAAGACAGGTTAAGACAACGCACCCTGGGTTTTTATTTTATAATAAGTTATTGTGAAGTAGAAGGAAAACAGTGAATGCCTCTCAGTATGTATTTTTATATACTGGTATATATTTTTACAAATAAAAGTCTGAAAAGCGTGCCATGCTTTTTTTTGCCCACTTTACTCTCATAATTTCAACTTTTAGTCACAATTATAAGTCAGTGAATTTCAACTTTCAAGGCTATAATTTCTAGGTCATAGTTATGAGATTCAAAGTCATAATTTTGACTTTCTAAGTCACAATTATATGAAAATGAAGCAAGACTCCTAAGAGAAACAGACTTTCTACGTCATAATTCTGACTTTTAAAAATTCATATTCTTTTATTCTCATATTTTATGATTTCAAAACTCAAAATTATGACTTTCTGTTGGGCTTTTATATTTTCTTTTGTGGCGAAATGGGCTTCCATAGATCTCCCTACATAAACCTAAACTGACTATATGCCACTTTGTTGGTGAGTAACATAGAATCCCAATGAAACACATAAACAAGAGTTATTTTAGCAAATTCACTGTAATTTCATAGTTTTATTTCCCCTTCTTCTACTTTCTTGGACTCATTTCCCCATCGTTACCTTGAGAAGGCGGTTCATGTCCGTCTCCATGTTGGAGATGGTCATCCTCTGCATGATGATGTCACTGACGCGCCTCTCCAGAGACTGCCATTTGGTCCTGGCCGTGCGGTTCAGGTGAACGCCTCCTCTCCGTACTGGGGAGCTCCTGAAAGAAGAGGCGACTAAGTCAGATCCCCTGAACTCTGTGATTGGTGGAGTGGCTCAGGTGGGCGCACCTCGCTCCGTTCGAAGGGCTCGCTCCGGACGTCTGCGGCCGTCCCGGTGTTACCCGGGGCGAGGCTTCCTGAGCGAACTCGGGCGAGCTCAGCTTCCTGTTCGCCTTCCCCGACACGGGCCTCACCTGTCGCCTTAGAGCCGTCACCTGCAAACAGGAAGGAGGGGAAAGAGGAAATATTCAGATCTGGTTGTGTTTTTTAATTGGCTTTCTTAAAGACGGCCTGGTTAACCTCTTCGTTCTTCCTGCGAAGGATGAGTTCCTGTTGTCGTTTCTGGGCCTCCAGCTGCCTCACTTGGAACTGAAACAGGAATTAAGTTTAGGTTTCAAATACTTTCACCTTTTCCCATTAAACCAGTCTTCAGTTTTGAGGGTTTCAGTGTTTCTTGCCTCTGCTCTGCGCTGGTCCTTCTTCAGAGAGGCGATCTCTCTGTTCCTCCGGCACTCTGCCGCTCTGCTCCTCTCCTGCTGCTCCTTCATCTGACGCATCAGCGACACCTGGTGGACAGACACGTCAGGACATAATTCAAATGTTAAAAATTTAATTAGTACGACAGAGTATAAGGGCCATACTAAGAAAAACAAATAAAATTATGAGAAGAAAGTCACAAAATTATGAGAAGAAAGTAATTTATGAGAATAAAATCATAGTATTACGAGAGTAAAGCCATAATATTACAAGTGGAAGTCAAAATAACATGAAAATAAAGTCATAATAACACAAGTCAAGAATTACGAGAATAAAACTGCAATGATTTGAGAATAAAATCTTACAAGAAAGATGTCAAAATAATGCAAGAATAAACTTGCAGTATTAAGAGAGTAAAGTCATAATATCACAAGAATTAAGTTGCAAAAATTTGAGAATGAAGTGATGTCAGAAAAATGAAGTCGAAATGAAAATAAAGTCAAAATTATATGAAAGTAAAGTTGTATTAACATGAGAATAAGGTCATGCAAGAATAAACTTGAAACAATAAGAGAATAAAGTCGTAACAATATGAGAATAAAATAATAATAATATGAGAATAAAAACATGATATGACTATTCTTGTAATACTACCTCATTCTCATTATTTAATTTTTTTTATGTATGACTTTTCTTGAAATGTTATGACTTTATTCTCATATTATTGCAACTTTATCCTGGTAATACTACCTTATTTTTGTAATATTATTACTTTGTTCTTGTACTATTTCGACTTTATTCTCATATGACTTCATTATCAAAACACGACTTTATTCTGGTAGCTTTATTTTCTGGTTTTCTTGACGTAAATTAAAAGAAGGCGTTGGTCAGATGAAAACTAAATTGATAGACTACGGACTTCTTCAAGCCAGAAGGTCTATTGCATTATGCTGGAGGAGCATGGAAGCCCCCTCCATGGGACTCTGGAAGAAAGAAATTGCAAATTCGCTTGGACTGGAAAAACTAACACATTGCCACGGGTAAACAACGGGACTTTGAGAATCTCTGGGAGCCACATATGAGAATCATAGGGACTGAGGGTGAAGCTTATTAATGGGTGTCTTGAACGGATGTCTTGACTACACTTTCTATTCATATATTGCCTTATTTTGTTTAATTTTTTCTGTCTTAATCTAAAGGGTTATGTATATTTTGAGAACTAAACAAATGCAGGTTTGAATGGTGAGTGTGTGAGTGAATGTAAGTGTGTATAAGTACATGTTTACAATGTTCAAGTTTGTTGTTTGTAAGTTGTGTCAAAAAAGAGAAAATAAATAAAATATATTGGGAAAAAAAAGAGAAGGCGTTGGTGCCGTCAGAATGAAAAGCGGGGAGCTTTACTTTGGTCTTCTTCATCTCGGTCACGTCCTGCTGCAGCTTCTTCAGCTGCTTCTCGTACTGCGACTGGTTCTTCAGCAGGCGGGCGTGCTCCTTCTGGGCCGACTGCAGCTTCTGCAGCTCCTTGTTCATGCTGCTCAGCTTCCTCTCGTACTCTACCTTGATTTTTTTGGCCTTCTCCTCTGTGCCCGACTCCACCGAACCTGAAAAAAGAAAAGAAATAAAAAGCTAAAAAAGAAATACTTTGGACCCGGTTTTCAGGATTTAAAAGTTGCAGCCTCTGCGTTACCCATGTTGTGCAGGACTTTGTCCCGCTCCAGCTGCGTGTCTCGGATCTTGTTCTGCAGCATCATCAGCTTCTGCTCGTACTGCTGCTTCAGGGTGTGGAGGCGCCGCTGGCTGTTCTCCAGCTCGTCGATCAGCTTCTGCTTGATGGCGATTTCGCACGTGATGTTGGCCAGGTCGGCCTGCACGTTCTCTGCGCGGAAAAATGGATAACGTTTCATAACCGTCGCGAAGGGCCTTAATCGCTTTCTCACTACATGATCTCACCTTTCTCGTCCAGCTCCTCTGAGTCGGAGCCTTCGGACGTCTCCTCTCCTTCCACGTCGAAGTCCTCCTCTTCTCCGTCTGCGTCTTCTCCGTCCTCATGGCCGCTGGCCTCCTGCAAAATGGGGAAAAACACAAAATCACTAACACACTAATACGCAACAAATCAATTAAATTTAACAGTATATTGAAATGAAACCAATGATTTCCACTAGGACAACAATCGTTAAAGAATGCAGAATTTTTAAAAGACGCCGCAAACATTTGACACCTTCTAGAAGTAGTTAGTTTGCATTTTTAATTTATTTACTTTTCTTCAAAAATCCAGAGTTTGGAGTAATTTTTGGGGGTACTCTTCCCTCCCCTTTTGCCTGTTTTCCCTGTCGTAGCAAAATGATTCATATTTTTTTACTAACAATTTGGTCTGCAGAGACTTCATAATTCATTTTAATTATTGCTGTTTTGGTTTTGTTTTATTTTATTTTTGATCTTTACATTTTTTTTCCAGTTCCAATGTTAAATGTTCTTTAGAAATTAATATTCTATTATTATTCTTATCAGTTGAAAACTGTCTCAAAATGACAACATTTTGGGATAAAAAAAGGTATATTTGAATTGAATTTTGGATTCTTTTGCTTGTAGATGAACCTCCACTTCAAATTAGGTCGGTGGGTGAGTTCAATACTCAGTGTCAGAGCGCATGAAAAATGAAAATGAAATGAAGAAAGAAAGTGAAAACACCATCAAAATCTTACAACAATTTGTTTAAAAATGCGCTTAGCAAATCCCGCAGTTCATTTCTCGCAAGAAGAAACAAAACATCTCAAAATAAGAGCGCCTATCTGAACTCCACCTACCCCCTCCGCCTCCTCGTTGCTTCTCTCCTGTTCGTTGTCGGGGAGCTCCTCTTTGACGACGCTGGGGAAAAAAAAAAAAAGGTTCAATCCTCTTCCTTCAGCAGCTATGGATAAACAGAGATTTAGTCAGATTAGGAGGAAAAGGTGAGATCGGCGCTGATGATTATTAAATGTGAGTGCATCATGAATCAGACCATGGCAGACAGGAAATCAGGACTGACTTACTCATCCAGAGCCAAAACGTAAATTAAGAGAAAAACAGGCACACTGCATCAGAATACCTTCTAGAATGATCGACTTAAATCCCAAATTTTAAGTTTAACAGAACATCTTTTAGAGTGCAGGAAAGAAAAAAAAAAACCATTTAGCAACTCCTTTCAGGAGCAAAAACCACCTGCGGGGACAGAAAAAGGGTCAGGGTTAGTCGATTGAAGGAGCTGTTAGAAGATTTGGGTCAATGATTAATTCAAAATGCCGTCCGTTAGTCGGGATGTTCCATCTTGTGAGCGATTCTGTGCAGACCTGTCGAGCTCAGCCTCGTGGTGCTGATTCTCCTCGTACCGCCTCAACCTTTAAAGAGAGCGTGGGGGCGAGAGGGGGGTTTACGTGGAGAAGACGGGAGCAAGAACAGGGGCAGTTCACAAGACAGCAGAGGGACAGAGAGAGTGAGACAGAGCAGCCCAACGGAAACGCCGCAGAAGACGAGTTTCCATCTCAAAACATTCTCGGAGAAACAGCGCTGCACCTTTTTTTCTTCTTCTTCTCCATCTTCTTGAGCTTCTCCAGGTTCTTCTTGGCCATCTCGATGACGTCGCTGGCCTCCTTCTCGGGGGCGATGAGGGCGGCGGGGAGGGAGGCGGGGCCAGCGTAGAGCGAGGAGCGGGCAGATGCCCGGGACAGGCTCTTCCTCAGGCCCTCATTCACGGCCTCGCTCTCCAGAAGCTTCGCCCTGGGAGACGCGCAAAGTCCAGATTTAGAAGTTGTCTGAAAAATCGCGTTCTGTTTGCTAGGGCTGAAGCGGTTAATCAAATCAGATGAATACTGTAAAAGCTTGCCTTAGTTCCTCGATTTCTTTGATGTAGTTCTGAATCATGTTCCCGATTTCTTCATTGCCCTCGCCTGTGAACAGATAAAACACAGTTGAGTTTCCCTTTAAGGAAAACGTCCACAAAGATAAACGTGAACTTTCCAGAAACCTGCCTTCAACGACATGACCAGTTAAGATTTCAAATCCAAAAAGTTTGTGGAATACATCCTGAAACTACAAACCCACCTGTTTTGGCCAACACCTGGCTGGCCTGGTCGCTGAGGACCTGCGTCAGCCGGGCCCTCTGGGCGTCGATGGTCTCCTGCATGGCCTTCACTCTCACTCTTAGGTTGTTGTTCTCCGTTTGCAACATGGAGTTCTCATGGACCAGGTCGTTGATTCCCTCCATTCCGTCTTCACCCAGGACGCGTTTCCCCTGCGCATCATCGAGCCAGATTGTCAGTCAAGCCTTCATCTCCTCCTGTTTACCTGACCAATCCCGCTTCCCCAGTCCTACCGTCTTATACTCCATCAGTTCCATCTGAAGCCGGGCTATCTCTGTCCTCAGGGCGCTGATCTGCTGGCTGGCTCGGTCCTGGTTTACCATCACCTTGTTCTTGATGTTTCGCGCCCTGTTGGCGTACTTCAGCGTATTCAAAGTCTCCATGAAGTCTCGGTCGGACGGGCTGATGCAGGCGATCATTACAGTTTGGCTGGAAAATTAGCAAAAAAAAGGAATGAATAAACATGTTTCCTGTAATGTCGTCCTGCAGTAATCGGACGCACAAACCTGTTGCCGCCCAGAGAGTCCTGTAAGAGCCGGGTGAGTTTGGAGTCTCGGTAAGGCACGTGGGTGGAGCGTTTACTGCGGTCTCCCAAAGCGCTGATGACATTTCCCAAGGCAAGCTGAGGAGCGTCAAGAATAAAAATTAAACAAAGTGTTTGCTCCTCTAACCACCAGGGGTCTCTGTCGCTCCATGGAAATGTTCCCCAACTCTTTTGAAGACAGCTACCCAAAGGGATCTGACACTGAAGTGTTTCCACATTGACAGATCAGAATCTGCTTCCTCACCAGTCCACAGTTGATTGAGATGCCCTCTTTCGCTCTGTCGCCCGTCGCTCCGGTTCTCTTCAGTCTCTCGGAACCGGCCAGGTCCACGAAGTGGAACTTGGCGGTCAGAGTCTCAAATTCGTCAATCTCGGAGTCGTTAGCCAGCCGGTTGTCAGTGACATTGTCCTGGATGAAAAAGAGCGACATGTGCAACACTCAAACATGAAATATCTTGGTTATGACCAGTAGGGACAGTTTTCAACTCTTTAGTCTTGTGCGTTGCCTACATTGTTATCAGGAGAGCAGACTCTGACTTGGCAGAGGTGGATGGTGAAGATGGCATGGGAGCGCGAACTCTGGACGTTCATCTGGGTGCTGGCGGTGGTGCGAGACAGGGCGCCCAGCTTCAGACATTGCATCATCTGTTACAGGGCAAAGTGACAGCAATGTCAGTGTTTGCAGACTCTGAGAAAAGATTGGAATCACACAGGAAAAACAAGGAGGATGTCATCGGCGTATAAGGAGATTCAAAAATGTACAAAACGTAAAATAAAATCTTTTGACACAAGCTGAATGACTTATGTACATTCACAGCTGCTCTTTGTTCTAGACAACATAAACAGATTTGAAAGATTTCTTTTTTTCCCATAAATCCTTCCACTTCCTTCATAGGCAAACGTTACATTACTTTTAAGAGTTCTTATGTGCTTCAACAGGCCTACAGCAGCTGTTTGCTGCAATAAGGTTTGAGTAGTAAAACTTTTTGGAAAGCTTCACATGAGCTGTAAATAGTCCGAAATCACTAAGGTGAACAAAGAAAATACAGGAAGCTCTGCACTTATTAGGGAACCTGACACAAGCCTTCAAACAAGATCTTCTTTCAGAACTATAACAGAATCTCACACTGAAACTTTGTAATGTAGCTACATCCAATTAAGGAATAAAAAAAAACATTAAGAAATTATTGGGTTTTTTGAAGAGAATAACCAGTGCACTGCTTATGGGGACTCTTGGCGTTTCTACATGATAGATTCCTGTTTAAACAATAAGGCAGCACTAATTAGTCTGCTGATACAGACGGATCTCTCACCATTTGTTTTGGGCCTCAGTGGCTTTATCCCTCACATACAATACAATCTTAGCCTCACTTTAACAAAACACAATTCCAGGTTATATTTCTGGTAAAACTTGACCAAACTTCTCATGTTTACATTTGTGATTATCGTTGCCACGCCTTGCAATAACTGATTGTAGAAAACCAGGCTGTCACCATGGTGACCATAAAAAGTAACTTTTTACTCTTTATCTTTCTTATCACCCTGCTTGTTGTGCATGATGTGAAAATACACATGGCTTTTTGTCTCTCTTTACTCTCCTTTGCACTCGTTCTATATTAACATTTTGATAATTTCTCTCATTTTTTTTACCTTTAATTCTTAATTAGTCTTCCTGTTGATTTTCAGGGTGCTTTATCAATAAAGCTGCTTGGCATGGTGTGGTAGATACAGGCAAGTTAAGACACGTAGCTATTTTTGTAGCGCGTTTTATAAAGATCAACATCTGCTCTAAGTCAATGACATGTTCTACCTTTCCCATTTTGAAGAGTGACTATGAGAAAAAAACCTTTCTGTAATGTCATCAGCAATAACTACCAGCTGATAGTTTAACTTAAAGAGTTAAATGAAAACTATTATTGCTCATTGGTCTTATTTGAATGTTCTCCTGCTTTGGTTACATTTGGGTTAAAGAAAATAGTATGGGTGGCAATTCTGTGGCCAGTAATTTGAAAAAGAGAAAGCTTGATTTAAAAAAAAAAAAAAAAGACAAAATACTTTTTTTTTTTGCATCTATACTTGAGGTTGTATTATAGAAAAAGGACGTTAAGCTTTAGTGCAGATCGTGTATGTAAAAAATAAAATAAGCAACAGATTTCCAGAGCGTTCTGGCTGCTTAAAGCCGACCTCAGCAGCAGAGGTCACGGTGCGGGTGGTGACCCCCACGGTGTAGATGCCCCCGTTGGCATCCTCGTGGATTTTGATGTTGGATCTCTGCCTCCTGGCCTCCAGGTCTCGGGTTGTGTCGAACAAATCCAGCACCTCTTCGTTGTACAGCTAGAGTCCAGGAGGGAGAAAAAAATTATAAAAAAAAGAGGTAAAACACAAGAAGATGATTCGTCATCTTCTAACACTCAGCTGCTTCCTCGGCAGCTGTCAGCAGCCACTTGGTGTTGGTTAAAAATAAAGCCGGAGGTCGACCTCAGCGACAAACTAATGACAGTTTAATGACGCTGGGGGTCATCCGGGCACTTTAACAAACCACAGTAGACCTTTGACCTCTGGCTGTCAGTGTGTTCTTTCAGCGTCTGCTTAATTGAGCCAAAGTGCTTCCAGCTCGGCGAGTCCAGAGCTCAGACCGGGCCCCGAGAAATTGCTTTAATTTGCCAGCGCTCGAACGTGCAACTTTGAGTCTGCTTTGATCTACCTGGAAGAGAGTTGCCGTACCTCCAGGAACTGCGCGTTGATCTTGAACTCGGGGACGGGCCTGCCTTGCTCGGTGGCCGCCTGTCTGCGCGCCTCCATCCCCCTGAACAGGTGGTGGACGGCGCGCGGAATGATGCCCTGCTCGTCGTCTCCGATGTTGACGTCGAAGCCGGTTCCCATGGTGTACGTCTTACCTGAACCTGTCTGGGTACAGGAGGGCAGAACTTTAATTTAGCTTCTTTCGTAATGTCTGTTTTCTTTAATTTAGTCAAAGTAAGTTAAAACTTCATCTTGTTGCTTCAGTTATTCAACTCTCCTTCACACTTGGGGGTGGAAAGAAGAGAGGAAAGGGGCGATTTCCATGGTGACCAAGAGAGGAAGGCAACTTTGGTCATCATGCGTCACCCTGCTTCTCCCTGCTGAAACCGTTAAAATTAAATAAAAACGATCCTGGCAGAAGGAGCATATGTCATGTGGAGGTTTCTCTAAGATTACACCTGTAGCTTCTTTGCGTGAATGTTTTGCTCCCCAGTCAGAAGCTCTCAGATAAGAACAGAATAAATCAACGTGAAGGCGGAATGATGCGCAGAAAGAATATTAACCCAATGCAGACGTTACTCATTTTATTCCAGTTAAATCCGGTTCACTTGGCAGAGATAAGAAACAACAGCAGAGTTACAATTTAAAGAATGAACTGCTGATGGAGAGTATTCTTACGTCGTTTGTCTGTTACATATTTTCAACAACTAAAACCTCCAACAAAGTCTTATAATGGCAATTTCAGGTCAAATTATCAAACTTTTCCAAACTCACGTCTCCAGATTTCCCAATCAATTTCTGACCCAGAAAAACTGTACTTTCAGGATTGCAGATAATTCTACAGTGGTGAGGCCTTAGATATAAAACCTACAAACAAGCTGACACTGCAAGGAAGGAAGGAAAGCGGTGAATGGAAAAACTGATGGATCGACTGATAAGGGAGACGAGGATTCATGGTTACACTGAAACAGATCAATAGTTGGAACTGTTGGACTGATAGACAAATGGGTTATTGAAACAGATCAATCGGTGGATCAATGGATCGACTAAATCCAACAATGGAATGTTGGATTAGTAGATAAATCAATAGAAGCACTGATGGCTGGACGGATGAATGTCATGAAGGACAGACAGATGAATCAATGTTTGGATGGAATGTTGTATTGAACAGACTGATCGACCAATAGCTCAAAGGACACAACAGAATGTTTTCTTACTGAAAGCTTGATCAATGGACAGACAGACTGATGGTTGGATAGACGGACAAGGGAATTAGTAGATAAATGGACGGATAGATTTAAGGATAGGGTAACAAGTACGTTAATGGACAGACGTGCATCTTTAATAAAAGAGCTTTTCTACATGGAAAACTGATGTTCATCTGCTTATTATAACAAACAATGGAGCAAAGAAGCAGGTCTTAAAATATAAACATTCTCCATGCCTCTGAAAATAAGAACTAGAGTCAAATAAAATAAGAGGAACATAGAAAAAGATTGATGGTTCATAAATTATTCTTTTTGCAATAGTCCTACAGCTTTAAGAAAGTATGCAGGCATAACTGGGCACAGTTTACACGCAAAAAGGCAAAACAAAAAACAAAAAAAAAACACCACCAATGAAAAAACACAGAGTTAAGAACTCAACAGAAATTGTCCTGTTTACTCGGACAGCTGAAATTAAAGACAGATTCTCATTTTTTCCAAACCACTCCGAAACTTCCTTACTCTAGTGCTTCCATAGGGATTCATTCAATGACTGAAGGAAATACAGTAAACTATGAAAAGCTGTGCCACTGCTGCAGCAGCGTCAGTAGCTGCACACATGAGTTATTGATCCTACTGGGAAATCCCAGAGCTGTCCACAGACAGGTTAGTGCAGCAAGCGTCCAATGTCTCCAGGATATGTTTTTACTTTGGAGCTTACTTCTGTGCTCGAGTATGAGATAAGATTGTCCTCACTTTGCTTTGATTAAGTAATAGACTCCTTCCTCCATCTCTCCCTCCCAGGCTAATGTAAGTGAGCCAATTTGAAGCTGTGGTGTTCAGAGCAGGTTAAAACATGTCAAGCTGCTCCGGCTGAGGTGGTGAGGCATAAAATCAGCTCCATGCCCTGCACTGCCAAATATCTGTGGATTCTTGAAGTAGCTCCATTACCTTGAGCGATACAAACTTGAGAAATCCTCAGACGGTGATGCATGAGCGCGCGTGAGCGCTGCGTTATTTGCACAGAAACGCGTGCAGGCATGCCCGACCGAGAGATGTCAGCTGACCAACCTGTCCGTACGCAAAGATGGTGGCGTTGTAGCCCTCGAAGCAACCCTCGATGAGTCTCTCTGTGCAGTGGGTGTAGATGGTCCCCTGCTGCGTGTCCATGTCAAACACGTGGTCAAAGGTGAAGGCTTTGTCCTTACCAAGGACCACTTGTGGTTCTCCGGGCATCACATACGTACAGATGTGGCAGCCCTCAATTTTCTCCTTAGCCAGCTGAGGACGGATCCTAGAAAAGGAGAAGAGACACTTTAACCGTACAAGTAACCATTAAGAACTTGAAGCCATAAATAGAATACTACAAATTTCCTGAAAGAATGATTTATGTTAACTTTGAGCTAGCACTTCAAAATAAAGAAAAGCACTACAAGCAACAATGTGGTGAACTATTTTTTTTCTGTGCTGTCACTGCTGACCAAATGACCTGGAAATTGTAGTATTATTACATAAACATAATCTACCAGCTGCTCTGCTAAATCCTCCTGATTTATCCACACATTTAGCTTCAGTAGAAGGTCACACCGGAGTTTCAATTCCCCAGAAAAACCAGAATACAATATAAAATCAGAATTTGTGTGAATTCAGCATGCTAACAATTTCAAGCTAGTGCCTAACATTAGCTTTCTTTCAGCTACTTTGTGAGATAAACCAAAGAAACTTTTGTCCCAATTATGGGGTAGACTACAATAAAGCCCATTCAGGAGCCTATTAATTTTTTATTTTAAAATCAGATTTATTCAAGAGTTTTGTCTCTATCACTAGTTAGTATAAAATTAAAATGCAACCAGGCATTTATTAAGTGTTACAATAAAAACAAACTTCAATGTGTTTGCATGCTAACTATTATAACAAAACACAATGATAATGAGGTTTCTACTTTTACAAGAAATTAGTGATAAACTGATTATATTTTGTGCCCTATAACTAGCTAGTGTAAAATAAAGCTCAGAAGTTTTATTTTATACTGGCTAGCATAAAAGTTTTGTTTTTATCTATTAAATAAGATAAAAACAAAACTTAGCATGCTAACAATTAGCACAAAACACGATGATAATGAGGTTTATAGCTTTTCAAAAATTTTGTGATAATCTGATCATATTTTTGCATTCATCACTAGCTATTATGAAAAAGTCCAGCCAGGCATCTATTAAGTAATAGTATTAAAAAACAAACTTCAATGTGTTAGCATGCTAACAATTTCCAGTTAGCAGTAAACACAACAAATGAAATTAATAATAAACCAAAGAAGCCAGAATAAATTAAAGTAACAGTCAATCCTATTTTTCTAAATTGCTAAAAAAAAAAAAAAAAAAAGCAAAATTTAATTAAGGACTTGTTTAAAAAATAAATAAAAAGAGTATAGAATGCCACGACAGACTATTGTGGGAGTGATGACAAAAGTGTACCTATTTACAAGAGGGGAAGGCAGATGAGGGCAGCTACTGTGTAATGTGTGTGTTTATACATGTGGAAAACCCTGCAGTGCCAACACACTCCCATACACAGACCTCTCAGTGTTCAGTACTGACGGAGTGTGTGAGAAGTGAGCTCTAAGCAAACAGTCCCACCCTGGATTTCATTAAGAAATTGCTCAGTTTGCTTTCGTTCACTTAAAAAAAAAACTAACTTTCTTATTATATCACAGCTTGACCCAGTTTTTAAAACTAAAGACATAGCTTGTGAGAAGAGAACATATTTAGATGTGTCCAAAGAATTAAAATTTAGAATAAAGTTTCATTTTTAAACAAAAACAAGACCGAAACCCAGGGAGCAAAATTTCCGGTTCTAAATCCTGTTTTTTCCAGGCTATATTAAGCCCAAATAAATAAATAAATGGGAATAAACTCAAAACACAAGCAGACACCTGAGAACTTCAGTTAAATGACTGATTTTGTGCCTTTCAGCTGGCAGACGTTAAAGCTGTATGTGAGAGAGAAAAACAGAGGCCATTATGCATTGCGTTATACTCTATGTGCAGTACTTGTGTGTACTGTACACTTGTGTGTGTTTACATAAAAAAAAAAAGGCTGACATTCACCACACTATGAGTCTTTGGAAGTAATGAAAAGCATGAAAGTCTCTCTCTTTGTCCAAATGAGTGTGAGTGTGTGTGTGTGTCTGAAAAGGAGAATGGGAGCATGAACACAAAAGTGATCTACAGAGAGGTCACTGTGTGTGTATTCATGTGTGTGTTTGTGAGACTTCAGAGCAAATCTCTTCAAAAAGAGCCTCCCGGGGATTACACAGCACTGATGACAACAGGAGAGGAGCCAATGACACTACTTTAGATTATTTACTTAAAGTTCATATTTTGAGTTTTATTTATTTATTTATTTTGAGTTCAGGGTGTCCGGAGACTTTCAGCTTAGGAAACGGCAAATTAAAGACATAGAAATAAACAAAAACATAAAAAAAGACAACAATTCTGAATCCCTGTGCTGCCCTGGTTTTGATACCACCCTGAGTGGGGAGCCATACTTGTATAAACTCATCCAAAATCCACTTAATCTTCTCACAAAGTCTACACCTACATTTTTTAAAGAAATCCACATGGATAAAAAAAAAAAAAAAAAAGGTTTCACAGTGTATTTAAAAAAGCTCCAATCACAAACAAAATTTGAAAATAGTTTTCACAGTATCTCTATTAGAATAACTGCACAGCTATATTTTACTTTAATTAGTAAAACAAATAAATAAATAATCATTTTAGCACTTTGCCACTCCCAAAGCGGTTTAACTGTGGAGGGCTCTGTAGAGGAAAAACCTTCAGTTGCTTTACCTCCAACACCTAAGATCACAGGCAGACGTGTTCAAAAGGGCTCATTAAGCCACATTGTCCCCAGTGAAATTGACTGTAACATTACAGCCATAGGGCTCAGGTGATCTGAGCAGGCGGTGATTTAGTTGAGTGATTTAAGGCATTACAGGGTTGAATGTACGATAATCCCCTTTTGGCCACCTTCCCAAAACCTCAACGCAGGACTTTAATCCAGAATAATAACGGTGGTACTCATGGCTGCTCGCAGTGACAGTAATAAATCAAAGAGTTTTTGTTTAAGCCGAGTCTGCGCCGAAACCATAGTAACATTTTTTATTTTTTTTTTTTACTTTCAGAATAAAGATATGTTTGCAGAATGAAAAAGAGCGGTTACACAAAGAAAACCACAGGAATGAGGATTATTCTACCAGGAATACACGCCCGATCTGAGTGGTTGTTTTCATCACAACAAAGAGAGAAACAAAAAGACGCCCGACAACATCAAGAATCTCTGTGCACCTCTAATAAAACGAGGCTAAATCACAGGTGAAACTAGAACGGAGGCGAGTACAAGCAGTAGGAATGACTGGAAACATCACAAATACGCTTGTTGCAGGAAGAAAGAAGCACTACATTTATTATTGCATGACAAATTAAAACGGACTCAATAATTTCCATTTGCATTGTTTATTTCTGTCTTTCTACCAAAAGCTGTGTGGCAAAAGTCTTCAGTCTGGTGCTTTGGTCTCAACTAGCCCTTTTTTTTGAAGGTCAATTTTGATTACAGAGTCACTATAATTCATTTTATTTAGTTGTTTCTGTTGTTTTGTTCATTTATTTTGGATACTTAAAATGTTTTCCACCTTCAGGGTTAAATGTTCATCAGAACTGAACATTTTTTGATCTTTAAGAATGAGGTCTTGCAGTATTATGGCACTGCCATTATATTACTTGAAACTGGTCTCAAAACAATATTATCGTCTATCGCAACAACCTTTGGGACAATTCATCGTCCAGCAAAACTTGTTACTGTGACAGATCAGATCACAAAGTTGTGTCACATGCTTATTGGTCAAGCATGTGTATGTATGTATGTATTCTTTGGGGATTGGTTATGATTGTCAAACTTTTGCAGAGGTCCATAAGAGAAGAAAACGTAAATGTTAAAAAGATATTTCATTATATGAGTCTAAGGGACGGTAGATGTGTAGATTTTGTTGAAAGGGCGCCAGACAGAAGAAATAATCATATTACGGTACTTGACCTCTACGAAACTCAGTCCGCTCTGCTTCTGCTCCATTTTCCATACCCTTCGTCTTCTCTGCATTTGTTTTGGAAAACAGCCAGTTCTAACTTGCACAGCTTCTTTCTCCTTTTCAGCACTCTAGTAGCAGTTTATCTGTGGTAAAAGTTTGCAACATAAACACAAACTGACACCAGCTTTTTATGGTCTATTTGGCTTTACATAAGAGCTCTGATTTTACAAAGCCCCTTTTAAGCTGATTTAATAAGCTGTAAAATAAAAAAGTTGATTCCAAATTACACTTGTGCATCAGTCAAGGCTGCTTTGACTGCACCTCACTTACACTGCAGCTTGAGATAATAAGAAAATTACGGAGCAGGAACATGTAGCAATCCCGCTAGCAGTTCTATTTTATTCATCCTTTTTAGTAGTTTAAGTGATAAAGTGCATTTCAACAAACAAAAAGACATATTTATCTGTGTAACAAAATAAAGAGTCAAATTGGATTCTAAGTGTGAAAGGATACATAATATTCCGATTTAAGTTCGATTAAAGCTCACTAAACAGGGCTGGTGTGAATGGACCCTCAGCCCAAAAATGGCTTCTACTTCTAAATGCACCTTTCTATTAGAGATTTATTTTGTAACTTTCTTCAAATTCCTAAGTCAACATATAGTTGTTCAGTACTAGGGATAATTGTCGTTTAAAGACTTGGAACAATCCCTTTGGGTGCATGTGTCTTTTTATTCTGTGCATGTAGATATCTGGTTTCAACTGTATGATATCATAATATGTCCTACATGATCAAACTTGGAAGCTTATGAATCTATAAATCACATATGAAGTCATTTGTTTGCTCCCTCTTGATAAGTACAGATTAGGGGTAAAATGGAGAAACAAGAACAGTAGAGAGATAAATCAGCCCACTGCCACCTGACGCTGATGTCATCCATCTTGAATAACGCACCATCAGTTTGCTTGCTGACAGCAACCTCTATTGACAACGATCCAAACCATCAATTCCCTAGATTTGCAGCCATTCCTCTTAGGATCGACTATCACCAACGTTAACAAGAATGAGAGCTTTGAGTCCTGATTCAGGGCCTCTGCAACCTAACCCTTAGGATTCTGTTTACGCTCCAGTTTGTGTCCAACTGATGACACAGAAAGCCTGGCCAGAAATAGAAAGGTACATCTGAGCCCAAAAGGCAGCAGAAAACAAGACTGTTCCTTCAGAGGCTCCGAAAAGACTTTCAAGCACATCATCACCTGACATCATCATAGCTCAATGTTTATAAGGCCGTAAATCAAGCACAACTTGGCAAATAAACGTGTCCAAGATCCCAAACATGTTTGTAATACAACCCTATTATTGAACAACTGGAGCTCTAGCTCATTACATGCCTTGTTTTGAGTGACAAATGTCAACTGCTCAATGTTAAACTCAGACTACAACATGTAGTCTAAGTAGTGTGAAATTTACCTAAATTGGGTTTGGCATAGTTCAAGCACAAACATTAGTGTTTTGTTCTAAACAACTGGGGAGCTGAAGGCCTTCAGAAAGCATCATGATCAATACATAGGAGTGGATATTAGTCTTTAAAGATGGACGTAGATAGTTAATGTACCACAGCGGCAGGTAGAGGGGTAAGAAAGCAAGGCTCATTTGGAGATGAAGACATCAAATCATCCTGTCAATGGCGATGCAAACAGTAAGGCAGTAAGGCTACGTTTGCACTCCAGTGCCTGAGAAACCAGACTCATTATCGGGAAAATTGGTCAAGAGCAGAGCAGAAACCAATAAAACCCACCCAAAGCTCATATCATAATAGCTGGAGATTGCCTGACGAATCTCTTAAGGGAAGCTCGCTTATGTAACAACCACATATAAGAAAAAGCATATGTGTCATTTAGCCAGCAGGCGCTCATGTATTTTTATTCTTATGGTTATGGACCAGGCTGGCTTGTGTAATGCCTTTTTTGAAGACTAAAGTCTTGAAGGGAGAAGAAGGGAAACCAGAAAGACATAAATCCAGAGATGTTAAGTGCTGTAACTGACCACGATCCAGTGGGAGTGCATCTCAGTAACAGTCTCTATTGTCCTGCTGCTGGTCTTGACATCAAGGGCCTGTTCATTGGATCACTCAAGTTGAAACAAATTCTTTACAGAAGCGCTTTCCAGCTGGGTAGAGTAGACTAGTATAGAAGCATCAGAATTATGGACAAGCAAATGAAAGTAGACATAATTTAACATCTTGTCAATACTGTTTGGGAGTGTTTCACATTCACTCAAGAAGAGTCTGAACTCCGGAGTTGATCTGGAAATGGCAGTCACAGAGGGAATCTGGGAATGACGCAAAATGGAGTGGAAAACCCGGGAAAAAAGAGGGAGATTTATTTCCGTTGAGGCCGTCTTTTGGTTTCCTTTGGTGTGGTGACTGACCGCTATCCCTTCACTGAGCACACCAGCGACTTTCCATTGTCAGAGCACTGACTGCTGAGTACTGAGTGCTTCTTTGGCTAAAGGTCACGCAGCAGGAAGGAGAGAGAGGCGCAGGAGCAAGGATAGCGTGGTGGATGATGCCTGGATTGGCAGCGAGAAAGGACGCATACATTGTTTGGCCTCCAGCACTGTTTGTAGCTTCATGGAAAACATTTCTCTCACAAGGGCAGCGTGACCTAATCATGACTCATGTGTGTGAAAAGAACTCAAATGCAGAAAATGCTTAGAAAGACAGAGATAATTAATACAGGAATGCAAGGCTCATTTGGAAATGAAGAAAGCAGTTTTTAAAACATGATGAATTTCTAAAGCCTATTAAAAACTCTTCTAATTATAAGTGGAATCCATAATAAATTAACCTTTGTTATCGAATGTCTCTGAGGGGGGAATATCACATGGCATCAGCTGGCAGCTGGCTTGCTGCTTGCTTTCCTTTTGTGTCTCAGTTCGCTTGACTTCCTTCATGAATATTTAGGATGGATTTGCCTGGACGAACAGCAGATTATGCATGTGTGCAAAGAACATACATGAGCACATGCGACTTTTTTGAAGGAGCCAAGAGGTCTTTCTTCTCAAACGTGACATAAAAATGTCAAAAGAAAAGGGATTTCTTCCAGACGAGGAGTAAAAACGACCAAGTTCTGGCCAATGCTTCCCACTCGTTAAGCTCTGGGTTCTTATTATTTGTGTGCATCTAGGGTATTTGTGTTGTACTTGTAAATTTTTTTATGTTACATTCCTCTGCGTAGAATGACACTTGATAAAGAGTGTATCAAAATATTGAAACTCTAGACTTGACAAGTGCACCTTCTTGATACCACGACTTTACAGATTGTGTCATATAAACAAACATTTGTTCCCTTCCTAGTATAAAATCTCATCTTCAAAACTGTTTTTTTGTTGTTGTTTTTTTACTGGCTACAGACGTTTGCTTTGGACCCGTTATAGAAGTTGCTTTAAACCTAGCCGTTGTAGAATGCTAACAGCAGCTAGCAGCTAACAACAGCTAGCACAAAAATAGTCAAGGTACATTTGGTCAATTTGTTGCACTTTGCATGCTTGTCTCATTTACACATAATCCTGTCGATTAAATAAATCGGTCGATACTTTTTTCAGAACTAGAACTTGTTTTAAATTTAGAGAAAGCGGAAACATATTATCCTGATAAAAATTCGTGTTTAGTGTTATTGTGATAAATTCTTAATAATGATGTTTGAACCCCTAAAAAAATAACAGTTTGACTTCAATCTACTGTTGACTCCAGATATCAATTAACATCAATACATTAGACAATATGATAAAGTGCAATTATTGTGCCACTTAGAGATTACTTAAAGTTACTGATATAATCTACTTAATAACAGGTAAGTTTTGTTTTCAAAAGCCTCATCTGGCCACTATGCCTCTTTTCAATGTTTAATTAAATAAAAGAGAGGTGTGTCTAACAGTAAAACAAAAAATAGACATAAATACGTAAGTAACAAAGCACCTAAAGTTGCTAAGAGGGAGTTACTATCAGGGAGAGTAGGTGTAACATAACATAACGTCATCAAGGTAGGCAGAAGAAATACTACAATTGAGATTCCCAATAAGATTTAAACATTAATACTATTGTCAGAACACATAAGGAGGGGTCATTTTTCCACTAATAAATCAAAATTTGGGGCCTTCCCTTTGCGTACAATGCTGCCTTCTCCTTTTGTCCGTTACCACACCAGAAAAAAAAGATGATAAAGCGATTCATCACCGTGGTCTTGTTGGGATGGCAGATTAGGGAACTTGGTAAAAGACGGCATTAGCTGTGCAAGTTGAGGCAGGTATACGCAAGTGACCTGCGAGCTGAGCCTGACAGACGCCGTATGGCAGAGGCAGAGAAGACCAGATTCACTTGCTACAAAGGTTTGGAATAATTAGAATGTGTCCATGACGATTAGCTGTGGTGAAAACACCGACATGGAGGTGGGGTTTGGGGTTTTACGAAGGAATGAGATGAGTGATTTATTAGGCGCCGAATGCAAATGGCAACATCGTCAATGTAAGGATGACATGTTCTTTTTGAGGTCTTACAAATTTAAGAAACCCACGTTACTGTATTTACTTTGATTTGTACTTTTCTTTGTTATGACACCAAACTGTTAGTGTCATCAGTCTCCATCTGTGTTGATTTAACTATTAAGCAGGAGAAACAACATAATAATAATCTAAATAACTATGAAAGTACCATTCAAAAATGTATTAATGCATCTGCTGACAGATATTGCCAGTGTGTCTCAACAGTCTTAAACACAGATTATGTGCAATCTGTGTTTATACCTAACATCAACTCAGGTCAGTAGTAGCTATATGATGTTAAAGAGAGAATCCATTGAAAGTCCAAAACTGGGCCAATATGAACAACCGATATTTATTTTTAGCCGTTTCTGATTGTTTTGTTTTTTTTCCAAAGGTGTTGAAACCGTGTTGAAATATACATAACATCGGTAAATATTGGCCATAACAAAAATATAAATATCGGATATCGGCACAAATTTTGGTATTGGTGCAGCCCTAGTTTTGTCTCATCATCTCCTCAGAAACCAATTTTTAAAAAATGTTTTAAGACATTTTAACATCTTAGCACAGGACCAGTGTAGGATGCACTGTCCTGCTGTCCTGCTCCTCAGGTTTGTTAGAGGAGCAACATTTTCAAAGAAACTTTAACACAATTTTTTATTAGGCCAATGTCAGAAACCCTCACCCCTACCATATATGGGAAGTGATGTCATCATTGGGGGGCACATGCTTTGTTTGCACAATTTGAGTTGCGGAGAGCGAATGAACTGCAAATTTGGCTTGGCCGATGATTTGATGCTTGTTATGTCAAATATGAAATTTAAATAAAAAAAAATGTACATTTTGCCTCATCTCTTTTTGACAACATGAAAATGGGTTTCCATTTATTTCAATTAGGACTACTGTCATTGTAATATCATTGTTCTGTAATATTATCACTGAGGTACAATATTTGGTGGAATAATATAGATCTAATATACATTAATATTACATTAAGCATCATACATTCACAATCTGTACAGCAATCATTTATTAAGTGAGCTGAATGCCTACATCTGATAGTGGCTGAGATGCTAAAGCGTGGAGCGAATAGAATCATCTAATTTAGTTTTTAGAATGTCCTTATCTCAGTCTAAGTACTGTATATCTTGTACTAGTTAACAATATGAAGTTTAGACTCTATAAACTTCATATTGGTGTGAAGCTGCAAAACAGATGCAAACTTTAGCATTTTTTGTTAGCCTGTTGTGGTATTCTCATAGCACTTACAAAACATTTCTATCTTTTCCATCATTTTTAATTTTTCCTTCCATTAATCAAAAATGTTGGATTAGTTTCTGCAGTCTGGTTTGTTTTATTATGACGTTGTGGTGAAACAGCAGCTGGATCCATCTTTGTACCATTATAGGGTTAGGTCAGGATACCATGAAGTGGATTACCTTGTGTGTGCGTGTGCATGTGTGTTTAGCTCAGTGACGAAGCATTTTCAGACACTGCTGACCTCAGACAAGATCATACTGGCTTTGAGTCATTAAATCGCCTTACAATTACTCAGTGAGTCACTTTGCAACAAATGTCATCATGATGAATTGTATTCGTTTACATGAACTGATCAGAGGAGGCTAAACTTGAACAACCTGCTAGAGGCAACACATACAGCTGCAGCTACGTATTCCTGTGTCAGAATGGTCTAGTTCAAGTCAGAAGCTTATGAAATTGAGAGTCTGAGACAAGACTTCAAAATCTGCGATGACAGATTATCTCCGTCCAGTGAGATTGAGATTCACACTTGAGAATTATGTGGTAGTTTTTGTTGAACTAAAACATGAAATCCCAATAAAAAAACATTAAAGATTAAAATTCAAATGATAAAAATTATATAAATAAACATGTTCAGCAGTCTATTTTGTGATGCTGTGACAAAATAGACTGAGTACACAATTATACAATAGCAAGAGTCACTGAAATAAGTTATTGTCATAAGGACAAGTGTCACAACCTTAAGCTAATAAAAGGGTTTTTGCTTTTGAAGGTTGTCTTGCACTGATGAAATAGATTATTTATTATCCAAGACGGCGAGAGTGAGAGAGAGAGAGGTCGGCTTGTAAACCGAGTTGGTTTAGCAAACACGGCTCTGGGTCAAAGTCTGAATGCAAAATAACGAGAAAAGGCGAGCGAGGCGGGGGACGAGAAACATGAGAGGGAGCAGCTTTTGTCCTCTCTCTTCCAGTCAGATCACATGACGCTGCAGCTCGTCTTTTCCAATACAAACACACGCATGTTTGCAGACAAACTCACATTCGGTGAAGCCATGTCATTTCTTTATGTTATTTTTTTTATTATTATTATTTTTACAGATAAGCTTAGGTAGGATTTAGTTGAGTCTGCTTGCAGTGGCAAGCAAATAAGGGGCAAAGGTCAGATCGGGGGTGAGGGGGAAAGCGCACTGCCAGTAGATCAAATCATAACCAAAAACACTGTAGGAATACACAATAGAAAAAGCCTGCAAACAAAGAAACATATCAAGCAGATCCTGGGTATTAAAAGTGAAGGTACTGCTGAGTGGTGTGATCTATTTGAGGCGATCAAAAGCACTGGATGATCCTCCATCCTCATATTACAATCTAATCCGAGCAGAAGAGAGAACCTGCGAGGGCCTAATCCCCCAGCACCTAAGATTTTCATTCAGAAATCCACTGAAAAGGAGCAGCTCCATATTCACATACACTGGGATCTTCATAATGCAGATAAGTTATTATTTATGCTGCCAGATGTAGAAGAAAGCACTTTGAATGGAATACAAGTGGATTTAGAGGAGTAAATCCAGGTTAGGGTGCAGTGTTTATAAAGTGGGATGCTGAAGCGGGAACAGTGCGGATCCTAGCAGGTGTGACAGATGAGCATCTCTCCAGAGGAGGGTCCTCTCCTCTGCATCCTTACCTCAGGGCAACCCGCACCGAGCTCTCGTCCGCTCCGCTGCTCATGGCGTCACCGACACAGTCCGCCTTAAAAATAGCTCGCTTTCCCTTTTCGTCCTTTCTTTATCCTCTTACAAGACGGCCGAGCGTCCCCCTCCCCCCGCCCTTTGCCTCCTCTCAGCGAAGCGCGTCGGTCTGCAGCCTCCACGGCGGCCGCTCTCATTCAACCTGCTGTTGGGCTCATTTCCACGCAGCTACGCGGCGAAGCGTCTGCTCGGAACATGAGGCGGCACCGGGCAGGAAGGGAGCCGGCGGTGGTCAGTCCTCCAGCGGCATCGTCTCTCGCGCGCGCGCGTGGTGAAGAGTGTGGAAGCGCGAGGCACCGCTTTGGCGTGTGACTCCACGAAGGCTGAGGACGTAACAAGGCTCCTCCTCCCGAGCCGAACCAATCCTGACAAAGCACAACAGCACATGATAATAATAATAATAATAATAATAATAATAATAATAATAATAATAATAATAATAATAATTATTATTATTATTATTATTATTATTATTATAATGATAATAAATACCTAATGATTTGGTCGACACAAATACAGCTAGTTAGCTTAGCTAGAACAATAAATTAAAACTATTGAGGACCTAAATTATCACAATTTACTAACTTTGTGTGTGTGTGTGTGTGTGTGTGTTTTAAACATTTTTGAATAAATATTTATAGCGTGGATATATTAAATGGAATCTGGAAATAGTTTTAAATAAATAATCATTCGAACATCTCGGTGATTTATGAAATTCGTAATTTAATTTAGAAATAAATGAATTAAGCAACAACTAAAGTTGTTCTTTTGCAGTGATTATCTCAGTTTCATCGTCCTCGTAAACGTAAGTATTATGATCAGCCAGTCAAATTTAGGGTCCATTTGGTGAACAGTGCAATAACTAAATACCAAAATATTTGCATATCATTTCAACATATAATCGGTTCAAGTGTGAATTATGAATTATTTTTAGTTATTAATTTTTTTTATGATCAAAACGGTATTTCATGTGGTTGCAAATGTATTTAAATTTAGTCATTTTACCCCTTGTTTGTGTAAATGATACACTAAATATTAATACATTTTTATTGACTTGAACTGTTTAATACAGCTTTTTTTTTAAACTGATACATACATAAACATTTCTATTCAGAAAAAACAGTAATTTAATTTTGATACTTAAATAAGAGTGATGGAGTCATTAAAACCTGTCGTTGGACTATGCTGCCCTCTAGTGGATGTACACTAATACTGCAAGGATAAAACAGCGCCCATTTCGGTCAGCAGGTGGCTTGAGAGTTTTAAGTCTTAGCCGTAGTGGCGCAAAAAGTGGGTGTGTACTGTATGCAACGCACAGGGGCGCTGCTATAGAGGCAGCAAGTTGTGTCTCCTCTGCTTGGTTTATTAGGGCTTCCAGTTCAGCGGCAGCTTTCATTGCTACTGCTCTCCTTTTCTCATATTCAGACAGCTCTTTCTCCACTTGCTGCTCCCCATCTTGTTGTGTTTCAAAGACCTTCTCTTCTTCAGTAACTTGTAGTTTATTGAGCAACTCTTCTTTTTTCAACTTCTTCCAGTAGAGATGCCTGGGTTTTCCATAATTCTTGGAGCAGAACCTGGATGTTGACTTGTTCAGGCAAAGTGACTGACTCTTTTTCAGTGGCAGTGGTCACAGCGTCCTTGGGAAATCTCTCATCTTTTAAGGGAGCTACCTGGTCACCTTCTCTTGCTTGCATTTCAATATCAGCAAAAAATAAAAATAAAAAATTCCAATCCAGGCTCTGATTCAGGAGAGGTTTTCCAAAATGTGTACTTGCATGAAGGCGCCTGATGACCTAGTTGTTCTAGCTGAAAACTTCCATCATTTTCCAGATTGTTTGTGGAAAAAAAGTCACATCCACCTCAGCACCTGGCTCAGGGAAGCTTTTTAACAGTAATGGTGACTTCTTTACACCCTTGCTCTTAAATTGCTGTTTCTTCCCCGTCTCCTGTGTTTTGGATTTGGATTCATTGTCAGTGGTCAGCTGTGCAGCAGAGATCGTACAGGACTGGGGCAAAAGAAGAGAGGTGCAGAATCCAGGTTGCTTGAATATGTGTGGAGTTCACACAATCAGTGATGATTTGGGTTGCTCTTTTTGTGTTGGTTCTTTGTTTTTCTGTAAATAACACCAATTACTAGGTAAATGATACAGTAATGGCAAAAGAAATAACTCTCCATGTAGTTTCTGAATATTAAGAAACAATATTCAGAAACGTTTCTCAGTATCGTTTCTCTGGACATGTGGACTCTGTTGAAGCTTTAAACGTTACCCAATATCTAACATTTGCCCTGGGATGTGCGGGGCAAATGCCATTATCTTCAAAGATGTACTTCTCTGAAGATACTGGCTGTTTGAGAATTTATTCAGTTAACAATTAAGTCCTTTAGTATTCAATTCAGTTGAGTCGGGTCAAAAATGCATAATGTTGTATAACATTTAATCTCCGTATCTTGAAAAACTCAAAGTGGATAAAAATTAGGAGGGCAAATAAATAGTTCATACCCGTGGCTTTTACTGGATTTTCAATGTGCAGCAGCCATATTGAATTTGAAACTCTATGCTGATTTGGGCCTTCTTGGTTTTTACTTGAACAACTTTGTATGGTACGGAGCCGCCTGGAGACATATGAGAAAGAAACAACTTCATATCTTACACGACTTATTGTAATTTAGTCGCTTTCACTAATTAAATAAGTCGTTCAGAGACATTAAGTCTGTAATCTTGAACCCACCAACAGAACAGCATGATCGCAATGTAGCACTGTCTACTTTTAGCCAGCAGGGGGCGGCAGAACTAACAACTTCAGAACATCTCGCTCGTTTTCTAGCCGGAAATGCGTTAAAGACTTGCACAAAGAGGCCAGCAACCGACAGCAGTTTAGTATCAAGCTTTAGGATTTTAATTGGGGGAAAAACTGGGGCAGAGAACCATCGTTACCTAAAACATGTAAAATATTATTTAAAACAAATCTGAACTGAACACAATCTACCAAATGGGCACAATCATATCAGGAAGAGGGCACTCCATCATTTTCTATCCCATCCTTTCAACGTGAAGATTCTCTTTTTCTCACTTAAAAAGTAACTGCAACAACCAAGCAGCACTTAAAGCTGCCCTCACAGACTCTGTGTCATTCAGCGGCTTGTGTGTCCTCTTGTCAACAAAGTCTGGGCTGAAAGCAGAAAATCCAGTTCATTTACAAACAAAAAAGAAAAAAAAAAATCTACTTTACAAGGTGCTTCTTTCATTCCAGATAAATTCTTTATCTCTATGCATTCCATTATTCAAAAATACTAGTAGCTGTTTAAATTTTCAGTAGCCATTTTTGTTTTTTTTTGCTCTTCATTCATGTTTTCTTTTTTATTGTGAGGGAAATAAAGACTATCAGAAATCTGAGAAACACCCTCACCCAGCCGATCCAAAGCATTCTTTAAAGTAGCGATTGAAGGTTTTGAGGTTGGTCTTGTCCTGACACGTTACATATTCAGTAGGAAACGTCATCACGGTTCGGGCCAAAAGCTTTAAGTCTTAAAAACAGCAGCACTGTCTGTTTACATTCTGCCCACGATGGTGTTGATTGTCAGTTTTACTTCTCTGCCGCTGTGGGCTCGGGCTGGTTGGAGATCCTGTGAAAACCTCACCGTTTCACTGCGGCGCTGTCTTCACACAGAATTTACAAACGGTAAAAGGTTAAAAAAAAAAAAAAAAGAAGAACCATGTTTATTTAAAACCAAAAAGCTGGCATCATTCCCACCACTGCAAAAACTCTGCAATCAATTGACGATATTTTTAAAGATTTTGGGTTTTTTTTAGGCAGACGAATGTCTGAAAAAGCGAGGCAGCAACATGTGGGGGTGGGGCAATACTCTGTTGCTCAGCTGCAGTTTTGAAAACAATTGTATGACGGATTTCATAAAATAAAGCAGTGGTTCTTTAAACGTTATTACTTTAAACATCTACATAAAACAAGGTATTAACAGGTTGTGCTGAGGTAAAAAATTTTTTAGGATCACTTGAGTATTCATATTCATAAGGCATAAGCTCCTGCTCTTGATTTGATTCATGCAGGACGTAGCGAGCGTGTACACAGGTTTGAACCCGATTAGGCCCAAAAAAAAAAAAAAAACCCTGAAGAGGAGGAAGGGGTTGAGTTTACGTCACAATTCGGTAGTTTCACAGTATCGCAACCTCCGATCCGACCGGAGTCGTCAAAACGAAACGACAGAAGAAAGGAAAAATCTAGAACGTCTAAACAATCCTCAAGTACAGCCTTTCCTCTGTGCACGCCGCATGACGTGCAATCAACAGCTATCGGGAAGAATAAAGTGCATTTAAAAACAAAAAAAAGCACTTTGTATAATTGAGAATTAGGTTCAACCTGCTAAACGTTCAGAAAACAATGGTTTTTAAGGAAAAGAACCAAACGGTCAGAGGAGACGTCATTTGAACTTGAGTTTCGCTTCTCTGTACAAGGAAAAGTCGGGATGGTTTGACTTGAGACCGGACAATAACTGTAAACTACAGGCGCTCTCCCGTCGCTATACCTCAGCGGACGTATGTGTTTGTGTCGACAGCAGAACCACGGCTGTTGTCGTAGCAACTGGCTCCGGTCCTGCTCCTCTGCTCCCTTCGGCAGACGACGCGAAATGCCAGAAAGCGGTTTGAGAAAAGGTATGAAAAATAGAAGCGGAACTCTCGTTACGGTGAAATATTTTGCTGAGCTGGAGGTAAAAAAAAAAAACTAACAAAAAAACAAGAGAATGACAGCAGTCTTTGTCGTCACTTGCAATACTGCTTTGGGTTAAAATAAACAAAACAAAAAAAACACGAATAACTAACCGATGACTGTATACCAGCATGAACAATTACATTAAGTAGAGGCGGCCCTCTAAATGTAAAGTGCTATTAGATCACAAACTGAACAATCATTTTAGTTAATCAGGGGTCGTTGTTTCTGTTGCTTTTGCTTGTAACAACTGCTAAAACCCAACTTTTAAAAGTACGACTGAACATACAGTCGGTGTGTAGGAATAAAAGGGGGGTGGAGACAGCAGGGCTCAAGTCTTCAGAAGCTCCCATTTGGAGCAAAAAAAAAAAAAAAGCAGGAAAAAATAAGCTAATGGAAAACTGCTAGATTTTGCTTTCCTTCATCGCCTCCACCTCCACCTCCCTTCTTTGCTCTCACTCCTCAGCTGTTTTGAGGACGGAGTCGTCTCCCAGGATCTTGCAGAGCTCGTTGAGGCGGTTTTGCATCTCGGGGATGCCGGCGAGCTGGGCCTCCAGCCGCTGCTTCTCCTCAGTGAGGGAGAGGCGGGTCGCCGAGTCCAGCTCCTCGAAACGCCAGCCGCCCTCGCCGTCGAACTGCAGCAGGTGGGTGTGGTACTTCCTGAAGTGGAGAGAAATAGATGGGGCTGAATTTGCTGTCGAATAAGCGTCCAGCACAAGCAGTTAGGGGAAAACTGAGAACTGGCCACTCACAATATGGCGGCTGCCAAATTGTGATTTTATCTAATGATCGAATTTAGCAATTAATCGAATTTACCGATTGATCAAATTTGGGTTTTTGAAGATTTAATATTTGGACACAGTTTATTTTTTTTTTTTCACTAATGTACTCCTTGGGTTTCTACTTTGTTCCTATTTATTTGGATTTTGAATTCAGGTTAACTGCGTGACGATTAATCAAATCAAATGATTAATTGTATCAATCGATTAATCAAATTTTGGGGTTTGGAGACTTAATACTTGGAAAACATGGATTTTTTTTTTCTACCAACGGACTCCTTGGGCTTCCATAATTCAGAGTGATAGCACACCCAAAGCCCGCCATCTTGATTCTATTTATATGGACAAAAATGAAGTTGTGGTAACACCAGAATGAAGTTGTGTGACAAAAAAGTCAAATACAAAAAAAGAGAAGTCTTAATCTAACCAGAATAAAGCCATAATGTTGGGAGAATGATTGAAAAAAAAAAATATAACAAAAATTAATTATGCCAGCTTTTTTCTTATCAAAATGACTTCTCTCATAATTTTTAGACGTTTTGGTAAAACTGCTAATATTACAACTAGGCCTGTCATGATAACAAATTTTAAGGGACGATAAATTGTCCCAGCATTTACTGCTATAAACGATAATATTGTTGTTTTGAGACCATTTTCAAGTAATATATCGATAATGGCATAATTTTGTAAAGAACACTTAACACTGCAACTGGAAGATACTTTAAATACACAACAACCAAAATCAGTAAAGAAAAAGGAAATGAAAACCACTTGCAAAAGAAACACACAAATCAAATGGATTACAGAGTTTGGCAACTAAAAAATATTAATCGTCACAATGGAAATTATAGAGCTCATTTTCATTTATTGTGCCATTATATGATTTCCAACATGTCTCACCACAGGGATGGTCGATGTGTGATGGAGAGCAGCGAGATGCCGGCGTCCTTGGCAGCCTGAAAAATCTTTCCCTCCACGTCGATGCTCACAGCGCTGGTGCACTCATCCAGCAGGGCGTATTTGGGCCTGGCATGAACGTACACAGAGTCAAAATTATATGACTTATTCAAATCGAGTCTCTATTCCTGTTCAAATGTCACCATTTTTATTCTGTACATATGAAACGCAGCATATGTAAAATCTGCCGTCAATGGGGAAAATCACACTGAAGAAATTACAATTTTCTCAGCTAAAGTTGTGCCAAAAACCTTCTTTTAATTTCTTCTTTGATGACAAAGAGATGGGTGAATTTAAATGTAAACTACAAGAAGTCAGTCTTACTTGTGGTAGAACATGCGAGCCATGCCCATCCTCTGCTTCTCGCCTCCAGACAGAACGTCCTTCCAGTCTAGCTCAGCATCCCAGCCTTAACAAAAGCACATAGCATTGATGGAGGATATTCTTTTCTCGAAGAATGCTCCATACGTAACTGACCCTCCTGCTCAAATTAAGTGCTTAAACAAAATAAGCAAAGAAAGTCACACACACAAAAAAAAATCTAGAAAATGTTCTCGCTCATTTTTCTGGCAGTTAGCAAACAGAAATTGTTTTTTGGTAATTCCAACTAACCTAAAACAAGAAATGTTTAACTTCAGACGACGAGACAAAAAAGTTCATGTGCGCCACTTTCTATCTGGTTTCAACTGTAAATAATAATTTTCCAAATTCAGGCTTTCGATCAAACGTCAGTTTGCACTTTATTACAAAACTGTTCAGTTTGAACATCAAGCACTTTCAAGGACAGAAATCAGGCACTTTCCCAACCTTGAAAAGCCATTTTCTTACCTCCCTCTCTGGTGACGATGTGATTGAGGTTGACGATGTCCAAGATGGCCTCCAAGTCCTTGTCGGTCAGCCCTCTGGCAGCCATGTCCTCCACTGAGTCTGGGTAGATCACCTGGTCTCGCAGAGAGCCCATTGACATGTACGGCCTGGAGAAACGCAGACACTCGTTACACACCGGGAGTTTCTTAGTTACACCGACGATTCTAGTGGAGCCTCATTGTAATAATAATGTGTATGTACATCACTTTGGCTGCTTTTCTTTCTATTGTACGTAGTGTGAGGATTTCTGTTGCGGCCATAAGGTGGTCTCTTGTAGCAACTATAAAATATTCACTGCTCTGCAGGAGGGAGTGGGTACCTCTCACCAGCGTTGGGTATGATTACACTGATAGTTTCTTGCTGGTTCAGTTAAAGGACGACGAGACTTTTCATTTTTGTTGTGGCGTTACGATCTGCTTAGTTCCATCTAGCTTCAAAAACCAGCGTAGTCTGTAATTGTCTAAATGACGTCATTCTTACGACGCAACAGTAATATATATGTAAGCTGATTTTGGTCAACCAAAAAAAATAGCTACCAAGTGTAAAGAAAAATACTTGAATAGAACAAACTGGTGTGGTTCAATGGAACATTAGTTTTACAAGATGTTAATGTTTTGTTTTTTGTAAGAACTCAAATATGATGTGCAAAACTAAGAATCTTCTTTGCATATAAAAGCAAATCTTCTTTTTAAAAATGCTCAACACTGAACACCAAATACATGTCACATAAAAAAAAAAAAACTACAAAAAGTAAAAGCTTGCGCTCACTTCCTACAATCATGACCTTTCTTCCGTCTGTCCCAGATCTCTCCATTGAAGTAACTATCGTAATCTAAATTTTTTCACCGGTGTCAAAAAAATCCACCGGTATTACCCTGTTGCCGCTGTTATGCAAGAAATTTGCTTTTTTTTCCTTTTCTTTTTTTTTTAAATCTAAATATGCTTTCACTCTCTTTCTACAAATCGTAGTGAACATTTCACTCTCCCCAAAGCTCTGGTTTCCCTGCCGCCAACACACAGAGGTCCTGTTACAATGTATTAGATTACTGGGAAAGTTGGGCAGTTCCAGGCTTAAAGCTCTGCCTCTGCGGTGGAACGTGGCGGTTACCTTTGAGGGATGTAGAACATGTGCTCGGGCGAAGGTTTGTGCAGGCGGCCGCCGTAGACGGGCCACAACCCGCTGAGGATCCTGAACAGAGAGCTTTTCCCGCATCCGTTCGGGCCCGTGATCAACAGGTGCATGCCCTCTTCCACCTAAAGGGAGGGGAGAGAGCGACAATTTATTAAACCGGCTGAAGCGCGCGGAGCCATCAGGATAATTACAGCGCATCATTAGAATACAAAGCCGAGTGCAGAGTTAGATGGCGTTATCCACCTAACGTTACCCTAAATGTCAGTGCAGCAGATACTCTAAAAACTTCTGTATGCTTCACTTAGAGGAAAGATGAAGGTGTACGGTAGAAAATATGAAAGTGTTCGTTATCTTTTGGAAAGATTTTACGACACAGTAACAAATTGAACGAGGTGAACTGAGACCGACGTCTTGCGCTGTGTTAGGTGTTGCAACACTTGGGCACAGCTGTTATCTACACTGTTCCTGAGCTAATTATCACACCCTGTACGCTCTGAGGGGCAAAAAAAAAAAACCTGTGATATTCTTGATAATTTTGGTCTGACTCAAACAAAAACAAGCAACACACGGCCAAGGACACACACAGGACCTGATTATCAGGAAGGGTGTGGATATTTCCAATGATGTCGCCCTGTCTGATCATTTCGCTGTTATCTTTGAAAGTACTTTATTTATTAACTGGCTTAGCAAAAGAGCTACTATGAAAAAACATTTTCACAGAGAAAACAGCGGAAACTTTTAATCAAGTCTAGATTTACAGCCGTGCATTAGAAAAACAGAAGACAAACGTTGCGCACAGCTGATTTCAAATTGTAAAAAGCACAAATAACCGCCGTAAACTGAAGTTTGAAACCTTAAGGAATGATTTGTAATTTTAAGTATTTCAAAATATCTCACTACAGAAGCCAGCATCCAGCAGGGAGCAATACGTCGACGCCCCAAAGGAAATACCACTTTGCTAATGAGGCCACAGGGAATTTCTAGGAAATACTAATAAACACCTTACAGACCTCGGTCCTCAAGGAGCCGGTGTGTGGCTGTGGGATTCAAAACTAAGGAAAAAGAGTGCGTCTACGTCACCTTTAGATTCAGGCACGACACCACCACGTCCCCGTTCGGTGTGATGATCGGGACGTTCTCACACACGATGCCTCTGTCCACGTCAATCACTTCGCCTGCAAAGCAAAACGGTCAAGTTTAAAAACCGAATGACGTTTTACGTTCATGTCAAACCAAATCCGGAGATTTGAAAGCAGAAGTCCCAGCTCTGAGATTTGGAAAGCACTGATTTAGATTTCTCTTTAAGAAGCTGGAGAATAAGAAGATATAAGAATAGAGTTAAAACACATCACAAGGTGTTTAAGAGGATTGTAAAATAGTGTTCTATTTTTTTTTTTTTGTTTAGAATCCACGGACAGGCGGGACTTGAAAGATCAAAAGGATAAAGCATAGCAACATTGCTGCAAACTATTAATGTTGGCCGATACGATCTTAAAAATTAACTGATACAGTACGATGTTAGTGCTAATATATCGTGCATTAAGAATTGACATTTTTCTTTCTCTTGAGGCAATTCATTTATCTGATCTCTAATGTCATTTTGATAAATATGAACTCAAAAAGGAAAGAAACATGCCATGTTGGCATAAATATCAAGTAAAAAAAACTTCAAAACAACTTTAAGAGGTCTATTTTATGTTTATAACATTCCATCTTTTACTGTATGGCCACCATCTGGCTCTCAACTTTAATGCTTCTATTCAATCTAGTTAAAATTTTGGATGTAGGACATTTGTGTCTACTTCTCTAGATCTGAAACGGGACTAGGAAACGCCACAACACTGCACACACACTGCAAAAATCAATATTCTGGGAAGGTGTAGCTCCTGACAGAGCCTCACTTGCTTATAGAGTCATGTGACCCATTCAAAGTCCCCTCACAGGTGAAATTCGCACACGCAGCAGGACTAACCCACCTTTTATCTCCAGCGGCCCGTCTATGTGCATCTCGGGTTTGCTTTTCAGCGTCGTTCCTGTGGCGGCGGACAGAGAGGAGCGCTTGTAGATCCCCCTCTGGACGTCCTCAAACACTACAAACATGTTGTGGACCCTCGCAGTGTAACCTGCCAGCTCTGTGACCTGTGGCAACCAAGGATGGGAGGAAGACGTCAGAAAGCAAGGTTGACACGATCCGAGAGGAAAGCGGACAGTGTCAAGGGGCACTATCTCTGCCAAGCAGTGTATGTGAGTGTGTGTGTGTGTGCGTGTGTGTGTGAGACAAGTGGTCTAAGTCTGAACTGGAGTAACCCCCAAGGGTGTTGGCAGACAGAAGATCTGCACAATCTAACTGCATTGTACAAGTACAGGCACAGAGTATGCAAGAAGTTGGAATTAGTAACCCATGACTTCCTGTTTACCTCAGGAATTATTATGATCAACTAGCGGGAACATTTGTCTTACACATTCTTCAAAATTAGATAAAACAAAGAAAATATGATGAAACTCTGGGAGACATATGTTGACTTTCATATAAGTAAGAACAACGGTGGGCAGCCTTCTGCTACTCTGGAAATAAAAGAGCTAATTTTCCATTTAGCGCTTTTACTAACTTTGAAAATGTTTAGCCCACTTAGCTGTTTAGCTGTTCTGACTTTATATATGCAAGAATAGAAGTGGGGAGACTCCTGCTAATCTGCTAAGGCACTAAGAATAGAGCTAATTTTTTTATGCAGCGCTTTTGTTAACTTTTAAAATGTTTAGCCTACTTAGCTGTTTAGCTATTCTTACTTCACAGAAGGAAGAACAACAGTGGGTAGATTTCTGCTAATCTGCTAAGACACTAATGACAGAGCTAATTTTTCATTTAACACTTTTACTGTTTGCTAAATGTACTGCTTAGCGCACTTATCTTTCCAAAATTCATATTTTTACACAAATTATAATGCGTTAACGTAATTTGCTGTTTTGTAAGCTTTCAGTTGAATAAAGTTTGACATCTGTGTTGAAGTTTTGGTTGTCAAATGTTAAGAATTATTCATGTAGCTAGACGTTTATATTCACGCTCTTATTTTGAAGTGGGTGAAGACTGCTCATGCAGCAGTTTTTTTTCTTCCCTCACGTTTTCTGTCCCTCTTATGTGAATAAGTCAATCACTCCAAATTCTCATTGCCATTGATAGCTGATAGCAGGCAAATCTTACAGTTCAGAATGAGAAAATGGATCCAGATGTCTGTTCAGGCAACTGGAGGTTTTGCACCCCGCAGTAAGACAATACCGCCTGTTGACACAGCTCGACAATATGAAACATTGCAGAGAATTTCTAAGAATCCACAGACCCGACGTGGGACAGCCCAGATAAAATTACCTCGTGTTCTTTCACCCAGTCACATCTCTCCGCTCAGCTGACCAGCTGCCGAAGTTCAAGAGCAAGAGAATGTACAGTTGACATTACCCTCAACATGAAAATGTCATGTCAATATTAGGCTTTCGTCTATTTTACTGGATAACTCTATTCCTTTTTAGAGAGAGCATTCCATGAGTTTTCTGTCACTTTTAGATATACATCAAAATACCAGGGATTTTTACTTTTAAAATGTTCTTGAACTGAATCAAGCACGTATTGAGCATTACATATCTCCCAGGATGTGTATAAAAGCTGTAAAAAAAACCCCCACTGCAAATCTGTGGTGTTGCCGAGAATGTAGCGCAAGAATGAACTTAATTAAAACTGCAGCTCATTAATAAATAATACGCATTAGTAGAACATTCTAAGAAATTCTTAAACATTCCCTAAGCAAAACAAGGTAAATTTGCAAAGAAAAAAAAAATTAATAACTTCACCGAAATGAAAAATTTCATGACGCAAACGAACAAGTCCTATCAAAACTAATGGTTAGCATGCTAACAGTTAGCATTAGCATATTTATTTCTGCCAAATTTCCAATACTCCATAGGTTAATAAAAAAATGTTAACTTTTGATAGTTAAACAAGTGTCACTGTATGCAGTAACATTGCTAAACAAAGGAAAGTTCTTCAAAATTAAGATAGATATATTCACTTCTAGATGGCCGACTTTGTCAAGCTACATCTGTATTTCCTTGCAGAACCAACAAAGCAATACAAAATAAAAAAAACCTACTGTGTATGTACATTAACGCAGAGAGTTTCTCTTTATCAGATTTTAACAGTAATGCGTTGAATAAAATCCCAGAGTCTCGTTTTGCTCAATAACATTAAATCAAAAGAAATATATCCCTTTGCATTCTCTGAGAGAGGGCACTGCAGTAAATCCTGGCAGAAAAACCGAACGAGAGGGAAAGTAAGAGGGCCGAAAGATCAACAGATGGTGGATTATTCACAGCAAGGCTAAGCCTGAAAGAAGGAGCTCTGAATACACACACACACACACACACACACACACAGTTCACGGCTGACCAGTGAGAATGCCTGTCATTTTGATGCTTGTTACTTTAGTTCTCCATGCTGATACACATGCAGCAGTGTAACACAGATGGATATAATCAAGCCTCCGAAGAGCAGAGGAAAAAGGGATCTGGACGATATGCAGACTATTGTCCTATCAGAAACAGAAATTCATTCCGGTGACATTAGTTGCTGTTTCTGCAACGTATTTCTTTTTATAGAAGAGGTGGAAAATAACAGCTGATGCCATATTGTGCTTGATCTTTTGGGTCAGGCTTGCAGATATTTGATAAGGCTACAACGGAACTGTAGGAATCAAAATAAATAAAGAGCGGCCAAGCCAGGCTAACAAAACTAAGCTAAAAGAACTGGAAAACTTGGATTGTAATTTCCTGTGTAATTATGTAGGGGCTGCATCTTTTTTGCAAGGCGAATTAAGATGGTTTTATTGCGACGTGGTACTTTATAAATTAACTGGACGGATCTGAATGAGATAATATGGTATAGTGCACACATCTGGACCACAGCATGCAGGCGTTTGCTGCTCTGCATCTGTATTCAGATTCAAATTAAAGCTGATGTAACCTCCTTTAATCACAAAAATATTGTTTTTCTTTGCTACTGTCCATGAAACACCCATATTAGAGATGCCGTTTCCAAGCTTCTCACAGAACAGCCGTCCCCCACTCAACTCCTTCAGACTAGCCAGCAGCAATTAGCAAACATCTCGTGGAACTGCGAATCGGCTGAGCTCATTAAAGGAGCTCCTTCTCAGTGCAACGCTGGTAAAAGCGTTGCTAAAGGGTTAATAGAGGAGCCATGTTGTGATGACTTCCTGAAGGCCAAGTTTTAGAAAGAGCAGGAGTTTTTAAAGAGACAGAGACCCAATTTCAAGGTGTTAAATTACAAAGCCAGTTTTTTTTTAAATCATCTTTGATATGAACTGCATTTTTATAACAACTGAAGGTACCGTAGTTACTTGATTGTGCTGTAAAATGGCACTTTATGCATGGAAAATACATAATACTGCCCCTTTAAGGCGCATATTGAGAAGATGAAATTTAAGACTTCTGCAGAAACCGTTTGGGTCATACACTTTAAATTCTCCCAATTATTTGATCTGTAGGCGTTTTCTATTATTCATTTACCAGCACAATTTGTTACATGATTTTTAACACTGATGTCTTACAGAAAGAGAACCGCTGCCTTGTTTCACTATATGTTATTTATGACCCAATGAAATGCCAATTAACTGATTTACTTTTGTAAACACAGCTGTACTTCTTTTAAGCCCGCGCTTTGCTGATCACTCTTATTGGAGGAACGTGGCACGATGGGACGTATAAGAGAGATGACACAGATAAGGAAGTTGAAAACATGCCACCAGCACTAGTTTCAATTCCTCCTCTTCACCACAGGAACAAGCTACTCATTCTCTTTGTGACATACGGATGCCGTCGTCAAAGCTGTGTAAATCTGCAGCATGTGCACACTGATGCAAACACTAGACGGCTGCACTTTTAGTTTTCTTTCTGGAGTTGTTGTGCTCCCAGCGTCTAACAACTAAGTTGCGCATCAATATCTTCTGATTTGCATCGCGATGTGCGATCGTCCAAACCTCTTTGTAGGAGGACATGATCCTCTCGATGGCGTCGGCTCCGGATGCCAGGAGGTTGCGGGCGGTGGTGAACGCCTCCGTCCTCTCGCTCACCATCACCTGCGCCTGTCCGTCTGCCGTTTCTGCAAGCGGACGAGAACGGGTCGGGGAAGAGAGGAAGGCGGATGAGACGCAGGCTCAGACACATCTGTTTGAGAGTGAACGAGGGTGACGCGGTCCCCACCGTTGTCGGCGAAGCCCGTGGCCGTTATGATGGGCACGGCCACCATGACGAGGCCGGAGCCGCTCCACACGTACTTCATGAGGAACTGCTCGATCATGATGTACCAGAGGCGTTTGGACAGGATCAGGTTCATCTGGTCGGCCAGGGCCCGGTAGCACTTCTGCAGCTGACACATCTCCACCTTTAATAACAGAAAATGTCAATAAAAAAAGAAATACACAGAAGTTGGTCACTAGAGATGAACCGATCTGATAGTAGTATCTATACTGGTCCCGATATTGAAAAATAATTCTAGATTAGATATTACATTGGCTGTTCTAATCCTAATTCCACTGACTACACAATTTATATTGTTTTTACATGTTTGACCAAGCTGTTGGTGTATTTAAGTGTATAGAGTTGTCAAATAGACTTGCAATTCAGTGCACTTAAGTCTGTGTTCTAAAAAAATAAAAATAAATAAAAGTTTTTAATCAATTCAGCGCTATTTCTCTGTATCGAATCGGTATGGGGATACTAAACCTTAAACATTGGTAGCAGAAGTAAAACAGACAAAAAAAAGTAGATCGGTGCATCCCTGTTGGTGACATAACAAAATGAGGAAGAATGACAATTAGTTGCTTATTAAAATTGATTTAACAAAAAAAGCATGCAAAAACTTGCTTTAGATAAAATACAGCCGAGAATAATCAGCTCAAGTATTTGCTTACATGTCAGCAACAACCGAAAGGAGACCACTTTACCTTGTGTCCTCTGTAAAAAGCTATTTCCTCCGCGTTGGCAATAATCCTGGAGTGCACGTAGCGTAGGTAGCCCTTTCTGTGCGCTTCCTCCGCAACCAGCTTGCCAAACCTGGGGGAGCATGCACGCAGGACCTTGGCCGTGACAAAGACCACCAGCCCGGCCAGCAGCGTCGGCCCGCTGGCGTTGGCGCCCCTCGCCCTGGCGGTCTGAATCAGCGTGTAGGAGGTCAGCATCACGTCCAGGATCGGCTTGGTGAGGTTGGAATACAGATGGGCCACCGACTGGGAGAACATCATCACGTCCTCGGTGAGCGACTGGTCCGGGTTGGCGAGCCTCCCGTCCATGTTGCTGACTCTATAGTAGGTCTGATCGGTGAAATAGGTCCGGTAAGCATGGTCGACCAGGCGGGTGCGGAAGGCCAGAGCCAGCTTGCACTCCAGGTACCGGATGGCGCTGTTGACGAACGTGGCCGGGATCGCGATGAGGAGCCATTTCATCAGCTGGATGATGAAGTGCCGGGGCTTTTTCTCCACGATCGTCTTGACTATCTTCCCGTCCAAGCTGGCCACGTAAATGGACAGAAATGTCCTGGATATCAGCGCCACCGAGTGCAAGCACAGCAAACCCAGCTCTCTGGAAACGAGCCTGGGGAAGAGGATTCGACCAAGTTCCAGGATCTGCTTGAAAAACTCCGCATTGACTCCCGGGGATGCCTTCTTATCGTCCACAACGTCTATCTGCGCTTTCCTGGAGCACGTCGAGCCGTTCTCCGCCTTTGACTCCCGGCGGTCGCGGCTCGGCTTCTTGTTCCCGCAGAGCTGCTTCCAGATGATGGGGTACAGCGTTTTGACACCGTAAGCTGCAGCCGCCAGGATCACGGCTCTCTTCGCCGCAGTCGTGCGGTCCCATTTCACTCTGGACGCCGCATCGAGGATGTTGGACATCTTTTCAAACGTTAGTCGCCTCTGCTGACCGTCCGTGCAACACCCATCCCCCAAAACACCGAATCTCCGCACCGTCCGGATAGCGGAAACGGGGAGGGGGGGGACTTGTGATAGCCGAGAAGATGCGGGGACAGCCCGTAAGAAGCACCGTTACATTCTGCTGCGCTTTCACCTGCGACAAGAGGAACAATGTGCACTAAAAATCCACTTCCGGGTGGCGTTACCAAAATTAAGCTGAATTTTAGCAACACCCAATGGACGTTTTAATTTGTACAGCTAAGTAACTTCCTGTAATAACTGCAGTGATTCGTGACACCTTGATGACGTTGTTTGGAATAGCTTTTCTGATTGGTCGCGCCCCCTGCAGCGCTAATGTGATTGGTGGAGCTGCAGGCGGAAGTAAATTTACAGTTCCTGCTGTATTTGCGGTTTTGTACTTTGGTGTTGAAAAATGAAGTCCTTCTGTACCCGAGTTAAGACCAGAGATCATAACGTGGAATGATATAACATCTCAAGAAAATAATAAAATATATCAAAATGTACATACTCACGCAGGTGAACTTAAACATTATGTGCAAGTTTATTTTCATTTAATGTATTATGTAGAAAAAAAATCAACTATTTAAACCTAAATACTGGCTAAAGGTGCCAAAATGAATACAAAGTTAAAATAACAAGTCGCTTTTTTTAACCAAAGGCGGTAGAAGAAGATTCCAGTGCAGCGCGTGCAATGCTGACTCCACTTTCACAGCTTTAGGTACCGTTAGCAAGCTTGCTAGCAAAGCAAGTTCCCGTTTCAGACTAATACTGAATATTAATACTTAGTAATAATATTGAAAACTAGTTACTTACAACCAGTAAAAATGAACTGGGTTGGAGGCTCCAGGTAAGAGTCGAGAGAAGAAGAAAAAAATCCCCACGAGCTTCATAAGTAGAATAACGGTTAGCTAACGAAACAACGGTTGTTCTGCTAACATTTTAGGAACCGGCTAGTGATGAGGAACGACACAAAAAAGCAAAGGGTGAGTCCGCTGCTTTAAATTTCTACGGGTTTACGTAGTTGCGGCTAATGTCGACAAGCCCATGGCCCGTGTGACGTTTTTGTCGTCTTTTATTCTATTTTTGTCAAAGGAGTTTTTTGCAAAGAGAAAACTGCAGCAAAAGCTTCAGAAGCTGGGCGTGACTCCACCCTTGTCCTCAGCTGGGGACGTCTGCTCCGGGAGCACTGACCTTTTGACCTTGTTTGTTGTCAACCAGATAGCTTCCACAAAAACAAATCAAGGTAAAGAGCCAGGTTGTCACTGCTCAGTTATAGTAAAAGAAAATACAGTCAATGTAAAAAAAAAAAAATACAGCACATTATATATTGGGTACTTTATCAAGAAATGCACGTATCTTGAATTATTTTAAGATATACATGGAAAGCAAAGTAATTTAATTGCAAAAGCAATTATATTATTGTTTTACTGCTTAAATGATCAATAGAAATGTGTATTAAAATTGAAGAAAAAGTTATGACACCCCTGCCCACTAGTCGCTAGTGTTTGCCTCTTTAGCTAAAACATCATCGGTCAAGTGAATTATGGGTCACTGTTGTTACAGGGCCCAGTATGGTCAACTCCATTGTAGGTATTTTGTGTTTTCAAAAGGTCTAAAATTTTGCGCAACTGTATTTCTGTATTCCTTAGAACTGGAAACATTTTTAAATGAAATAAATGTTCTCTTTTAAGAACCTCCAAAAGTCGCAGTCTTTGGCAGATCTAAAGGATCCAAGCCTTGGAGAAACGAGCCCTTGGTTCTCCCAATGAGCCCGTGCTCTCCATCAAACCTCAGCCTCGCTGATAGCCCGGCTCAGTTCAGGTGAAACCCACACCAAATAGCTAAATACAGAACAAACCATTCTACTTATTGCATCTTATTCAATGGTGTATAGTGTTCAAGAAATCAGAAAACTAAAGAGTTCACAGAGAATCACTTATGGACAGGTTAGTCATTCCTTTTTGTACATTTGATCAGTTCTGCAATTTTTTTATTCAAATGTAAGTGATGAGACTCAATCAATTCACTTTCATTTTCTAAGTTATCACCAGTACTGGAGTCAGCGTTCTCAGACAACAGCGCATCTGACTACCTTCCACACACTTCTCCTTCCACATCGTTCGCTTCAGGCCGAGGTTTGACCAAATGAAACAGCAGTAAAATATGATTAAACAATATTCCCAGTGCATTTTCACACAATAATGCACTTGCTCGGTGTAATAACTAATTAAGGCTGGTGCCTCCAGGATTATTCCCGCTGCAGACGAATGAGCAGAAACAAAGCCTGACTCTGTCGCAGCCTCTTCCCCGCTATTCTCCACCACCTTGGGACACATCAGCGCTGCAGCAAGCTGAGGTAGTTATGAATATCACACATACACACATTTCTGTCTTATCAAGGAAACTGAAAATGATCATTTCAACAGGCTTTGTGATGTGTTGTATTACCAGGAATACTTAGAAGAAAAAAAAACTTCCTTTTTTTTTTAGTTTCAGCCTTACTCCCAGCCCAGAGGTATGACCAATCCCTTCTCCTGGTCTGTCAGATCCAACCCACCCTCTTTCCCGCTGGAGACCCCCACGCCACCCCAGGTCCTATTTGGAAGTCCAAAGCCAGAGTGAGGAAAGAAATACAATTCAGAGATGTTCATTTTTATTATGGAGTTATACTCTTTTCTTAAGCCTGCCTCCCTTGACTTCATGTTTAATTACAGTAAAACCGAAGCAGGAGGTCATGGAGGACATTCCAGTCCCTTTTGTCTGGACCAACTGGAGACCAACCAGCCCACGCTGGACTTTCCAATAAGCCTATCAGAGCCTATCCATCTGTTTGAAGAGAACGTCTTCACAATGTTTAATGATAACACACATGGAACAGAAAGTGAATACTCCTAAAAACGTCAACATGAACATTGCAACTGCTTTCCTTTAATGTTGTTTTATGTTTGATTTCAGGTGCACTCTTTGGGAATGGATGCTCAAAGGTATATCTCAGAAAGGAACCGTCAGTGAGGCTTTCATCCCCTCAGTAAGTGTTAGTTCAAATGATACAAACTCTGTTTTGGATCACTTTTTAATGTGTGATCTTCCTTTTTAATGAAAGAACTGTACCCAGTCCTCAGGCTGTTGGAATGGAGGTAAGACCTCGAAGTTTAATCATTTGTTGCCACCTAGTGTTGGAATCTGTAACTGCAATTCTATTGTGAAACGAACAGTAGATAAAACACCAAAAGTGATATTTTGATGCAGTTGAATGATGTTTTCAAAAAACAATTCCTGTTATTTTACTCTGATGGAAGCATATGAAAAGGTTACAGTATCAAATATTGTCTGTTTCTTTCTCAGCTCTCCAACGGCTCTTACAGAAATTCCAGTAAGTTTGTTAAACGTCTCCAAGTAAGCGGCTCAGTCACTGTGTGTATGCTGGGAAGTAGAAAAAAAAAGGTCTCACTAAACTGAATAGCTGTCTGTTTAAAACCCACAGCATGTCTTGGAGAGAATGCTGGGCTTTTGAAAAGCTTTGAAAATTTGCCAAGTTGCTCATGCAGAGCAGGTTACCTCAGTTCAGACTCCAATGATGTAAGTTCATTTGCATTTGTAAAACCTTGCCAGTTTTCCTGAACGCAATTTGTTCCCAAAGCAACACATAAAATAAACCAAAATGTGCTTAAATTGAGTCACGTAGAATGGGTAGGAAGACAGATGACCATTTTTCTATATATATCCAAAGACATTAGGTTGGACTCACTTTTGTAAATTTATCGGCAATTGGCTGAACAAATTTTGTACATTTCTGTGAAGAAATTAATCTTAAATTCTATCCATAAACATCTTAGAAGAGTCTTAAAATGTCTTAAATCTGAGTTGGTCAAACCTGTTTAATGGACTCTAATGAACATTTGTCTTTTTAGTGAAAGAAAGGATGAACAAAGTTATGGTTAAAAGCTTTCATTTTGTAACGCATCGCAAACAACCTTTCTGTTTGCGACTCTGACCTTTATTTCCTCTGTAGGATGAATCTTGCTGTGTGTCATGTGGCCATGAGTCTGGTTTTTATTTGGATGAAGCCTGCTCTGACAATCTGAAATCAGCCTCACAGAAAATTACTGTCCTTTCCCAACCGGGGCCTCTCACACCGTTAACAAGATCCAATGTGAATGTTGGAAACAACCAGAACATGACGAATGAGGTCAGCACAGATAATAAAGCCTCTGGAAGCCAGCAGTCAGGGAGCTCCGTGACTCCGCCATCAACTCATAACTCCGAAGTGTGTAGATGTAAGAAAGCTGAGAGTCGAGACGCAGCGACTCAGACTGTGTGCTCCGGCACAGCTGGCACGTGTGATGTTTCGACTCAGTGCAGCTTCGATGCAAATGGCGAGACCAAAGCCAAAGCTTTGTGTCGACCAGCTGTTGACGCATTGCAACAGTTTCCAGTCACTGAGAGGGAGACTGACATGGAGACACAGACACTCAGAGCACCATCAAAAGGCTCAGCGAGTAAAGACGGAGCGACTTCTTGGAGCTGGAAGGAATCGAGGACGGGCTCAAGAGGCAGGATTTTCAACATTGTTCCTTCAGATAGAATCCTTGAGGGACCCATCAACCCCTTGCTTGGTGTTTGGAGGCCAAAAGGTATGACTTACAACAAGGGTGTCAAACTAATTTTCATTTTGGGCCACATCAAGACCATGAATGTCCTCAAAGGGCAGAATCTATTGATAAGACCCTTTAACAAACTGTTAAAGTTATTACCTCATCAAAAACATACCTGGAGTGCTTGTTTGAGAAATCATTTAATCTCCTGTGGCAACCATTCATTGTCCAAATCACCAGGGGTGGAGCTAGTGTTGGCTTCAAGGCGTAGGTCCTCCTTAGAGCTGCATTTTCTGAGCTTCCTCCTCACACCTCCTTCACTCTGCTCCTTCAGACTAGCCAGCAGAAATTAGCAAACAGTTGGTGGAACATTTTATAATTATAATTTTGGATAATTTGTTGCTGTTTGAGAAATGTGATACTCTCCACTACGTTTGCTCACACCATGTGCATCTCCTGGGGACTAAGCCCCCCTTTATCCTTTAAACCTAGTGACACCCCTTGTTTCAGCTGAGAATGTTTAGTATGGAAGTTGTGCCAGTTAGCTATAAAACCACTCTGCTCTCGTGTTCCTCACACAGGAGAGGAAAGAGGGCCAGACAGGGAGAACCTGGTGAAGGAGGAGTCAGACGAAGGAAGAGAGGAGGTCAGGGGTCACACACTGTCGGAGGAGGTGGAGACGCTTCGAGAAATAGCCGACGTTTTGCTTCTGCTGAGGCAGAAGTAAACAAAGGATGGCGGACAGATAAGGAAAAGTAATATATTTATTATACTTCTGTGTTTAATATTTTCTAGTGTTTAGTTAAAAATAGTCTGTTGGTTATGTTGTTGTGTAATGAAACAAAAAGCCTTTAAGCATTACTTTAGACTCTTGAGTTTATTTCTTTCTTCATATACATTAGATTTCATGTAGATATTCATCTTTATATAATATAAACTCTAGCAAAACATTTACATCTTGAACAATTGTCAAATATACTATACAGAGATTTTTTTTACTTGTGTTTTATTTAAGATAGAAACATATAAGTAGTTCACATAAAATAAAAATAATAATAAAAAATGGAAACATTTTACCATAATTACATGTCACATGACCTGTCTACTGCAGAGGGGCATTAACACAACTGGATGTGGAGAGTGAAACATCACAGAACCTTTGACAAGATGTACATCATATGAGAGGTACACGATCACTTTGAATATTGTGTCAACACGTCTTCCATAGTACAATATGTACAAAATTACTTTGCGTGGTTTTAAGACAGTTTTACCAAATGAAAAATGAAAAGAATTGCATTTTCCTTACGTATGCAGTTGGATTATTTTGAAAACCGGGCGCAGGTTTGTTTTCGTCAGTGAGAAACGTGCAGCACATTTCACAACGAATGAATCAGTAGTTCTGTATGTTCTTGGCCTGTTACTACAACTCACACACACAACATAATCAGTGGCGATATTTTGTAAAAGCATACAAATATTTTTAAAGCTGACATTTACATTAACTATAATCAATGCCTTGGAAAAGTATTCATACCCCTTGATCTTTTTTTCCCTATTTTCTCAGATGATAAACTTATATGTATTTTATTGGGATATTAAGGAAGATTAATGCAAAGCAGTGCAAAGTTGGGAAATAAATGAATGCAGGTATGACTTTTTAATAAAAAAAAATAAAAACTTTGGTGTCCAAGGTATTTAACCACATTTACTCTTATACCCCTAAATTAAATAATGTAGCCATGATGGGAATTCATCAGTAAAGAAGCCAAGAGACCTAATGTAACTCTGGAGGAGCTGCAGAGGTAAACTACTCAGGATGGGGAATCTAAAAGAAAGAAAGAAGAAGGGAATAGTTAATCTTTTTGTCCTTCTTGCAAAATGCTGAAAGTAACACTGATCCTATTAAACATTGTGGTGGCAGCATCATTCTGTTGTTTTCTCAAAGGAAAATAGATGGATGCATATAGCTATGTACAGGGAAATACTGAAAAAAAAATGTCTTTGGTGCTACAAAAGTTCAGTTTCAAATATGAATAAAAACCTGCACATATAACCAGAGCTGCAGTGAAATGTTTTGTAATGGCCTATTTAAAGTCCAGACCTAAATTCAGTTGGGAATAAATGCATATAGATACATAAAATCCCAATAAAAAAAAAAAACATAAAAACTTGTGGTGATGTGAGAAAATGTGGAAGAGTTCAAGGGTCACGAATGCTTGCGCAAGGCACTTTATAATCTTTCAGCAATATTTAGTCTGTGCAAGTTTTTTTATAATAAAATGAGAGGTGGCACCTTTCTGCTCACATCAAACTCAGCATGGCGCATAATGTGAGGTTAAATGAGTCTAAACTGGCTGCAGGAAAGAGTGTCTGCTTTTATACCGACAACTGAATGAATGTCCTTAAATCACATTTTTGGTCATACTTAGACATTTGCAGATTTGTCCACATGAGGGCGCTACTCTCCTGCTTTGTAATATTGTTTTTAGGTCGACAATACCGCTTGCTTTTATACAAGTCTCCCAGTTTTAAATGCATGCCGGTGTCACTTTGATAATAAATGCGAAATAATCCCTAATAATAATAATCAATGTAGCTTGCCAGTTCATGGTTTATTTAAACTGAGATACATTTTTATGGATAAAGACATAAATTATCCTGGATCCATGCTTATTTGGGCACTGTTGCAGCATATTTACTTTATTTACATGTTATCGTAACAGCTTTCTTTTTCTTTTTTACTTCAACGGTTTTTGCTACACAGGGACCTTGGTGAAGTCACGTAGCAACTACACATCGGTTGTTACAAAACATCGCTAAATTACATTAAAGCCAGACTGAAACCAAACGCTCCTCTAGTTTGTACATAAGGCTATGAAGGAAGACAAAAAACAAAACATTAGAACTTGAAGAAGCTATTGAAACATGCGGGAAATGCAACAAAAATGGGCATTAGGCACATTACACAGGCACTAATGAAAGTTTTACTTGACTCCTCCATCAGAATGTCATACATTTACAATGTGTCCAGGAAGCAGTTCCTCTGAGCAGCGGGTCATGAGGGGATTTATTGGCACATCTTCTGGCAACAGGGTTAGACTCTTGGCATTGTGCTAAAAAACAGCATTTTCTTATAGATGAGAAATTTAAAAACCTAAAATCTAAATGACTGTGAAAGCCACAGAATGAAAACTTCAGCAACAGAACGTATAATCTTTCCAGTGCTCCCAACTGGGGCTTTTGTTAGTCAAGCACTAACAGTACGAGTTTGCTCAGGTGTAACATTGTGCATGTCTGTTGATTGCTTTTCATGAGAAGGTCAAGACCATCCACAAACTTGGAGGACATATGGGGTGGGGGGGAATCTCATCTAGGGGAGCTAACATTACCGCGCAACGCTATAAGCCGAAACACTAACCCAAAACGTATCTCATACTGAAAGGCGTAACGGCACTACAGAGATACAACAAGTCACGACAACAGCTCTCAGGTCAGCTAAGGTGATGTGGATGCACAAACCTGGTATCCAAACGACACATGTACCGCACCTCTTTTTTTTTTCTTTTTTTTTAAACAGGAACAAAGCTGTACCGGAATATTCTGCATTCGGTTTGTGGGGAAACAGTCTCGCTTCCTGATCAAGGTCTGTCTGGCTCCACGGATCACAAAATGAGTGTTAATGAATATTACAGACCAGATCGCTTCTGCGTGTTACGGAGATCGCCGAAAGACCCGGAGCGGGGTCAACGACACGCTCCTAGTCCACGTCTGATGCGTCGTTGTCCGACAGATGGTAATTGGAGCCTTTGACGCGGATGTACTCGACCTGCCGCCCCTCGTCTGAGTCAGAGGCGCCGCATGAGCAGAGCTGGTTTTCAAACAACGCCTCGATCTCCTCCAGGCGCCGCGCTTTGGTTTCTGGCAGGCAGCCATAGATGAAGAAGAAACCCAGCAGGGCCATGCTGGAGTACAGGAAAAAAGCTCCTGGGGTAAACAAGAAGCCGGTGGTAAGAAAGTCAACGCTTCAACATTTCAAAGTGTTTGTTCTATAAATGTACTTGTTCTCATTCACCATCTGGAAAGCAGTCGTACATAGTCTGGATTTTAAGCATTTTCCAGTAGACCTTTTTATGCTTCTGTTAATCTGGGACAAACTTCCAGAAAATTAAAAATACTGCAGAAACAATGAATTCCTTTAAATCCAGGCTAAAACGCACCTGTTTAGAGTTGCCTTTGAATAAACATAATAATAATTGGAAAATCGATCAGTATATTTCATGTATATTTGCTTGATGCTTCTGAATATTTATTGCTTGTGTATTATGTTTACATGGTGTAAAGCACTTTATCATTTGTGATAATTTATTTTGTGATCCTTTAAAAATAGCTAATTTTGTCATTTTTAATCTGAAAAAGTAGGAAATTCCAACATGGAAAGGATGTGTAGGAACCCTCATAAAAGAATCACTAGTTGTGACAGCAGATCCAAGAAGCTGTTATTACAGGATGTTAATCGCCTACACACTTCAACAGAAGATTAAAGTAGAATCTGTTGAGAAAAAAAAAAAGTTTCACCACGCTGAAATATTGCTGTCAGACTGCTAGCGAGGATATGATGTGAAGTAACAAGTTCCTGTCAGACTTTCATTACAGCAGGGTTAATATAACACAGAGAACTACAAAACGCATCTGGTAATAGGAATTCATACATAAAATGCCAAAGGTTTAATGAGATATCCTAGCTGCTGTGATCTCCATTTCCTCCATGTCGAAGCAGATCGACGTTTTTCTTACAGCTTTGGATAATTGTATGTTAAATACCACCTCTGGGTCAACATCAAGCTTTTTTTGTTTTTCCATCTAGGCGAATGGGTTAACAAGAGGTTAAATCGATCATTTACTCAGGAAGTCTCAATCATCACCTTTGATTGATTGATTTTCTACCTTCACTAAAGGGCAACCTCTGTCTGTCTGAGGAGAAACAACAAACAACCTTGCAAGGTATCAATTCTTTCCTTTTAAAATGGTTTTGACTCAAGAGGTCTAGAAGATCTTGCCTTATGTGTTAAACTGGAAATGACAGACATCAACGACATAAAATACTGACCATAGTAGGTGAGGTACTGAGCCAAATGGAGGAAGGTGAGAGACACCAAGATGTTGAAGGTCCAGTTGACTCCAGCAGCGCAGGCGTTCCCTGTGCTCCTCGCCCATAAGGGGTAGATCTCTGAGTTAATGGTCCATGGCATTGGTCCCATACCTGGTAGAGAGAAATTAACCGTCAGCCTTGATAGGCGTGTTTAGTGTTATGGAGTCAGAACATTTTTTGAGGAAAGAGATTTCTAAATTAGCTTCTTTGATTTTTAAGTGATCTTGTTCGAAGACTACCTATCACAACTAGCAAGTTATTCATGTGAACTTGAGTTTTCTAACAACCAACAAAATGCAACAGCAAACTTAACCTTTTTGATAATTTATCAAATGCTGCGATCAAGTTCTATGCAGATGACATAATGGTGTGTTGTTAATACCCAGTAGTTTTTGAAGTGCTTTAATTTAAGTAGTTTTGAAGTTGATTTCAGTTTAACAGCTTGATTTTACAGGGTATTCTCCAGTAAGTAACCTTGATTCAAAAGTTGTTCATCTGCAGCAGGGAGTTTTCCAACGCTCAATAAACGCCTCGAACATGACTGACAGAACTGTCCTGAGGTCTGTGGGTAGTTTATCAAATGTTGTACTCAATCTTCGTGCAAAATGATCTTTTGTTCATCTCCATCAATAGTTCAAAACTTTGCTCCAGTCTGCCTTTGATGTTGTTCAGTTCATGTTAGATGGAAACACAGAGATTGTACCAAAAAATTGTCTAAAATAAACGTAAAACCTGTTCAAGGGACTGAAATAAGTGCAAGTTTTTGCTGCGTTTTTGGATTATCATGACCTACTCTTTAAGAAGGCTCGTTTTTACAGCTTCATGGATGTCTTTTTCGTTGCTCTTTTTTCACACTTGAATGTTTTTCAAATCAAACACATTTTTAATATCAAACAAATTAAACCAAGTAAATGCACAACGCAATTTTCAAATAATAAAACTGGATTTGCCACCTTTTTGACAATTATGTTTTGCAATGGCATCTTTGAAGCCTACTTCATGATGTCGGTCAGGTTCAATGTAAGAGATTTTTTGATTGCACAGGTTTACTTGCAAACTGAATTTGATTAAAATTCAATTTAAATCAAAATTGAATCTTGTCGCACTGAAATGGTCTAAACCATTTCAATGCGACAAGAAGGCAAAAGTAGAAGAACGCCGTAAATGAGTGAAATATTATTACTGTATGTACATTTTCTAATTTTCCAATTTGATGGGGGGTTTGTAGGTTGTTACCTTTGTGTTTATTTTATTTGTTGGAACTTATAAGAATTTGTTTCGGCCACATCTACCCTAAAAAGAAAAGAGATTTTGATCTCAATGAAACATCTTACAGTTTTACGTTTTAAGAATACATTTTAGTTTGATGCCTGTAAATTTAAACAGATGAAGAAATTGGAAAAAAATGAAGATGGAAGCTGAAAAATATGAGTCTACCCTGATTTGTTTAAATGTATCATATAAAAAAAGTTTGGCATCTCAATTACTCAAATGCAACACCAGTTCTGGACATATTTGGACCTAAAAGAAATGAAGAAGTGCTTGTGTCTCTTTATCCTTTCTAATCTTACTGAACTGTTTTCCAATAGACTATTAACTGGTTTATAGTACAACAACACCAACTTTTGCATTTGAAGTACTACTTAGTAGGCTACAGGAAATTAATTCAGAGTGCAGAAATAACAGCAAATAGTAAAAGGTAAATAAAGTCCTTAGGTAAATTTCTTAATTTTTCATATTTAAGATTGATACATGGACACATATAAAATGAAAAAACAGTGCATAAGGGATTCTAGGTGAATAATCTCCCCAAATCTTTCTGAATAAACAGTTTCATCCTCTTACCTGGAGCAAAAGCAGCCAGGTAGAGCACCAGCCCCAACAAAACCAGCCAAGAAAATGAGGTGGGACAGTAGTTATAGGCCCAGTAGGTCTGGTCTCTCATGAGAGTCGAGTTTGAACATCTGAAAGAGGGAGACACATTGCTTTTGGCTTCTGGTCAGCAGAATGCGGGATCTGGAGGGGATGCGTCTCGCCCTACGATCCAATGCGTCCCGTGAGAATGCCGGGACTCACACCGGGGCCCGGTGACTCACCTGCCCCACGCCGCTCGCTCGGTGGTGGCCTTATTGACCGGCACGCAGGAGGAGGCCAGGAGAGTCGAGCCGTTCTCACGGTAACAGAAGCCACAGCGAGGGTCCAGCATGCACGGCTCGCACATTCTGCATATGACAGGAAACGCACACATAAGTAAAGTGATGCACCGAAGTAGAGAATGGTGCCCTGGGTAAGCCCCTCCTCCTGTCACATTTCAACCAATTAAAATGCAAGCAGAAAGCAGGCAGTGTAGACTTTCAGTCCTTAACAGCAACTAAGGGAAGCTTACCCCATTATAACAAGTAGTTATAAACTTATTCAGAGGATAACTGACAGATAAGATGTATTTTATTTATTTTCTAGGTCTTGGGAATCCTACCCATTTCTCATGCCGTCCTGGGCAACTGCCTATATCAAAAAACCACCACTCTGTTGAAGAGAAACGATTTTGTTTCTCATCTGTTCTTAAATTTCTTTTAGGGAAGCAAGTTTAATGAGTTAATCTAAAATTATCGACGGACTAACGATTAATTGATAAGCGGCCATTTTCTTAAAAGTCTCAGTTTTGTCTTATATGAAGACGGTCGACTGTCCATAACATAATGAAAAAGATATTTCATAACATGCTGAATTAAAAAATAAATAATTTTAACATTACTTTGGCAGCTGTATTAAAGAGACTGAATAAACAGAAAATTGTGGGTTTTCTCATGTTATTAAACTTAGACATATTTCAAACTAAAGAGTAACCAACACTTAATTCCACATGAACAAAGATACAGTCTGTAGTTGCTCTTGAAGGAATGTTCAGACTTCGCTCCATGAAGTTCATTCCCTCCCAACAGCCCTCAATATCAACCTTGTTTATTGGCATCATATTTTCATGTTTTTCTCTTATCATGTTACAATTTTGCTCCGTTATCTCCTCCGCTTTTCTGTCACCTCGTCTTCGTAGCACATCAATAATTTTTGAATGAGAAATGATTTGCATCCCTAATTTCTTTGTGTTACTTTCAACGATCTTTTATCTTGTTCTAACAGTGTTTCTAGTTACCTCTTCACATAAATTGTGTTTAATTAATATTAAACTTTGATATTTACATTTAACTCTGACAAGAAGTAAAAACAGAAGAAACATTTAAGTGTACAAATAGCTTTTCACACTGCTGAGGTAATAAAGTCGATGAACTTCAGATGATAACAGAAAAAAGCAGGCGGTGATGGTTCTGAAACTGGTGGTCGCTGAAAGCATGTGTGGGAACACAGAGTGGTAGAAGCACTCATCTCTTCAAATTACTCTTGTGTTTGTGTGTGTGTGTGTGTGTGTTGAGGGTAGTGGAATTACAGGGAGTTGGTTCTGGTCAGTGAGTACATTAGGCGTTTTTCATCATAATGAGTGTTTTATGTTTTACCCAGGAGTTTTGTCTTCTCTCTGTTAGTGAGAGTAAATTGGAACATAGAGGCATCTGATCTCTGTCTCACACGAAGAAACACTGAAGCTGTGTGAGTGTGTGTGTGTGTGTGGGGGGGGGGGGGGCTGTGTAGCTTGTGACGACAAGCTAAGCCAACTGTAGGCAATTGGAAAAGAAAAATTAATCCCATGTGGAACGAATGTGACATCAGCAGCAATAATCAAACATTGACGAGTGACTCTCTAACTCTGGTCTGTAATAATAGAAAGCTCTATCAGCAATTATAAAGTGTTATGTTTGTAAATTTTAAGGAACTAAAAGTTGAAATACTTCACTATTAAACATTTATAAATGATGATACCACTGTTGCCTAAATGCGGGTGAAACGGGTGAAGCTCAGTTTTCCATTTCTGCCACACGCACGCACACACACACACACACACACACACACACACACACACACACACACACACACACACACACACACACACACACACACACATCTTGAAAGTATCCCAGACAATTCAATTTTGGTAATTGGGGTCAGACTGGTGGAGTGCCTGCATAACACATTGAAATTTGTAGCGGAAACGTGACAAAGTATGAAAAAACCGCACTTGTATTCTGTCATCAGTAGAAATAATTAGCCGTATAAAACCATGAAGGGAACCTAGCAACCAGTGCATCACTTCAGATGTTAAGACAGTTGCTAACCTTCTAAACACTCAACTTTATTTAATAAATAACATATTTTGGCTTAATTAAAAAGGAAAAAAGCCTCCCTGGACCCTAAAAAAAGAGAAAATTTAAATTCACAGTTGTGAAAATAATAAAATGTAAACCTACTAAACCTAGTGTGGTTCTAAATGCTACGGTAGATTATATATATATTTTTTATTCTGTTCTGTCTTGTAAAAAAAAATAAATATGTAATTCTTTCAAAAGTAATGTTTACATCAATTATTTTTATTTACCTCCAGAAAGAAAGATGATTTAATTCCAGCTAAACACCAAACCGTATTTCTGTCATTAAATAAGAGTGAAAAAGTTCAGAAACCTTGACCCCTAACGGTTATAAAAGTCCAAACCAGTTCCTCCGCAAACTGGAATTTCAAATTATTTTGAGACCTTTATAGACTCAGAAACGTTTTAGACAATCTTCTTTCTGAAAGCTCTTTTCAGATTCTTATGTTAAACAACCACAAGCCTAAGCATGTAAATAAAAAACAAAATGTGGTTTTAAAAGCCATAATAAATATCTACTTCACATAAGAAACTGAATTCTCATGATTATTTCACACGACCAAATGAATAAAACATCATGAGAGGGCGACACATGTGCACAAACAGCCAAAAGGTCAGCTATTGGCTTATTAGTAAATAAATAGATAAAGGTTATCTCAGGCACCAACGGTTCCGATTCACACGGTAAGAAATTAAACATCTGAGTCTGTAATTTGCTGAATGTCAACGCTGCAGTTTATGTGTTACCTGTGTTTTACTAGTTTAATGCTTCCTAGCACACACAAAGGATTCAAGACTACAATGAAGTTAGAAAGGTAGCTTTAAGCAGAAATCAACTTAAATAGGCAAGATATGATTTATTATCAGCGCATGTTAAAATATGACATGTGAGCATGAATGCTGCTCCATTCACTGCAGAAGTGAGTTGGGAACCCACATCCCACCTGGACTTGTGCTTTTACTCACTGGTACTTGGAGCAGGTGGAGTTAGCCATGACCGGGTCCAGAGGGTGGACAGTAACTGGAGGACTGTGCTGAGCAGACATGAGGAAACCGACGGCCAGCAGACTTAAACTCAAACATGTACCTGTTGAAAGATGAAATGAGGATTAGTTTGTTCCCATGGGGACGGCTGATCTCCCTGCAGCTCTTGGTGTCTCACCTATAATGCTGCCCAAAGTCAGCTTCCTGCGGCCCACCTTCTCCACAAGCCACACCCCCAGGAGGGTGAACAGGAAGTTGGTGAGGGTGGTGAGTCCTGCCAGCCAGATTGCCAGCCTGTCGTCACGAACTCCCGACATCTGCAGGATGGTGGCGCTGTAGTACCTGAAGAAAAAAGGCTGTCATGTCTTTTGCTGAGATTTTCATAACACACGTCACAAGCGCTGTCAAAGCCATGATTGTTTTAATTCCTTATCGATAAAAAGCTGAAAAGCGTCTGCATGTGTATGAACACTTTGCTGAACCACCATTGGTTGTAATTACATCGTTTAGGGCTGCAACTAACAAGTAATTCTGACGAGTTTTCGATTATTCTGACAATTAATCAAATAATCCGATTTAAAAATGGGCACATTCTGCAAATTTTTCATTGAAGCCTTTTTTCATATAATTTTAGAAATACATTAAGTGACGCAAATAAACAAATCATCATATATATGTTTAACAATTTATATTTTATTGTCTAAAATGCGAGTGTGCCGTTCTTTGAGCAAAATAGCAATTAATCGATTACTGAAATAGTTGACAATTATTTGAATAATCAATTCATCGCGATCAATCCGATTAATCGCTTCTCCCCTAACATTATTATTCAACAAAAAGCTACATTTTGGTCGGACCTAAAAGCACCTACAAGATAGTTTTCATTGTCAGCAGTCTGGTAACTCAACAGTTAACCCCCACAGCCCCCCTCTACACCGGCGAGGCCAAATAAATAAACCGACTGCGACCTCTCCTCGTCAACCACCCATCCAGCAATCAGCCTCCCTGCTTCAGCGCCATCCACTCGGGTACAGACAGTTTACCAGGCAGCTATAAATAGTTGTGCCCCCAGTCGATCTCCGCGGCTCTTCCTCTCTCATACTGTGTCATAATTATAGCAGGGACTCGGTGCCCCATGTTGCCCCGTGTAGGCAGATTGCCTCCAATCATCATCAGCTGGCCTCTCAAGGCAGCTCAGGTCAACAAGACCTACATCTGCAAATGGGTCTGTTTTGTTCCCCAAACTCTACTGAACTGCTCTACAGTTCAGGTATTTGCATTAAAACATCTCTCTTGTTACGGAAGACAATTTCACATTGTGAAAAAATGTGCTCTTATTTTTCTGATTTTTAACCTGTTTTTGTTCTATTACTGGCTTTCTAGCAATGCCCTTTCTGATTAGATTGGTGAGAAAAATATTCATGGGATGCAAATATAATCAAATTATTGAATTGTGTGTATTGTTTAGCTTGATTGGAGTGTGAAGGAAGTTTGGATTTTATGGTGGAGGATCTGTAATGCTGTGGGTATAATCATTTCAAATTTTCCCAGTATCAACAAAGAAATGCTCAACAAGACAAAATCAACCGTTTTTTCACATTATGGTATCTTTTTCCCAATTTTATATAACAAAAACACTTTTTTTTTTTTTTTGTTACATTTAAGCATATCGACAGGTGAGCTTTTTATTAAGAATGTGTAATCTGAGTCGGATTGAAAAGCTTCAGCCTGTTAGTCGTGCAGTTGGTTGGTATTGTAATCTTCACCATGGGGTCAAAATGAGGCATTTTTTACTGTCTGTATGAGGAAAAGATGGGAACATAATGGACAGGGACTCCAAATGCGACGGAGACGGCACCGCAAGAGGGAGATACTCATTAAAGGAAATGGCAAACTTAAAACGTCTCCTGTGTCGTCTGCCTCTCTGCATCTTTACAGGCAGCTCTGGATTCTGCTTTTCATCCCTTCCAACGCATCCCCATCGCTCTTTTGTCCTCTCTCTTTTCACTCATCCTCTCTCTCTCTCACTTCGTTCCACAACAGGATATTTAATTGACAGATTTGCATAACAGCATTGTGCATTTTTCTGCCGTGGGATTCAACCAGATGAAACAAACAAAAAAAACAAAACAGAAAAAGCAAACCGAAGTGTGGTGTGGAGAAAGTTAGAGTTATCTGTAGTCATTTATGACATGAAAGAGAAGTTAGGAAGGGATTTATTTGTTTTTCCACAAATGTCTATTTTACCTGCGTGCCAGCAAATGCCTTCATCGGAGAGATGCGGGCAGTAGACATGGGAGTGGGATTTGGAGCAGCAGCAGGAGAAAAAAAGCTCTATTTCTGGGCGCAGCGGTCCTTCACAACCTGCTGCGCTCCATCTCCACCCCACCATCGCACTGATTACACAACACACACACACACACACACCCAATGTTAAGATTTACAAAATGCCCTCTGAAACTGATTTTCACAAATAAAGCTGCTGTCACACTGTCTTATCGTACCATGTGTGGTGTAATTAAAAAAAATTAAAAATCATGTTAAGCAGGCCTAAATATGAGGAATTTTTGTAGATCTTGAGTAACATAATTGATCTCAACGTGTCTATTGAGATCAATAGGGTGGAAATCACAGTATTCTGCTGTGTCAGGACCAGGTACCTTACTTTTGATGTAAATCCATATTCTTATTGTGTTATTGACCCATGTTTAAGACCAACTGAGATTAAATATGGGGCAGGACAAAGATTTAACACTTTATATATATATATATACATACATACAAACTTTGCAAGAAATTGGATTTCCTGTAATCTCGAACAATACTACAGAGACGCACCGCTCCACTTTTTATCAATCCAGTATGGAAAACCAACAGAGCAGAACTGACTTATAGCGTTTCTGACATAAATGTAACAAATTACAAATTTATCTACAAACTCTACACCAGTAGAGCACAACAGTAGCTTCACAAGCTTGGTCAAACATGTACAAACAACGTCAATTTGTTGAGTCAGTGGAATTAGGAGTATAATCTATAAAATAAAAAAAATGACAAAAACAATAGGTTGACTACCTTGGTCAAACTGCAACAAAGCTTCTTTCAAATGGTTCAGAAAGTGCAATTATAAATTTTAAGTTTAATAATAAAGCATGACGTCACTCAAAGCACGAAACATAGAGATTGAATAGATCTGCCCTTGTAGACCCGACACATTGTCACCGATACCCCATATAGAATTTTTTTCCGATATCGGCACAGATACAGATATTAATATCGGATCGGTGTCTCTCTACCACTCAATCCAAAACCCACCAAAGAAACTTTAACAGTAAAGATTCTCAGTCTCAAACCTTTTGGTCACCACATGAGGAGAAGTGCAAATATCTTGAAATGTTCAATAGAATCGGAGGTTCGAGTTTATCTAATGCTGCAGTTTAAATTTAGATTAAAGTAAAACTTCTGTGTGTTGCATGGCAATAAAGAAAACAGTTACATTGTTCTCTTTTCTCAAGATTCTTTTGTAGTACTGAGTGACACAAACCTTCGAGGTTTCGGACATTAGTCCTGACAGCATGTGACACCTCTCAGCCTGAAATACCTATAGGTGTGAACACGTGTCACTGGACGACAGGAGAACCAGCAGGAAGGGCTGATAAAACAGCAGCCTAAGGTAGCTCTCTGTGTGGCAGCCAGTGGTTTCTTGATTCAGTTTTTACCTTCTTTTAAGAAAAAGGCATTGTTACATGAAATTGCATGACGGGATGAATACAAGTTTTCAGGGATCCAGAGGCGTTTCCAGGCCAAACGGGACATTCAGTCCTTCCAGTTATATATGGGTCTTTCCTCAGTAAATAAAACCTTCAATTCATTTAGGTTGAAATGAAACCTAAATGAATATATATGATATGTAGTACAACCATAAACAATATGACTCAATGGCATTGATGAAAGGACTAATTGTATAACAACAACTCAGATTTATCCCAGCGAATCACGACCAACTGTACTCCCAAGAAGTTGGGTACAAAAACTGCAGTTCATTTCATAAGCTGTGTTTCCATTACAAACTTGGTCAATGTTCCGCTAAAATCGGAAAAACACAATTTAGCAATTGCTGTGTTTCCGCTAAATAAGAAGCGCATCTGGAATCGCATGTGGATAAGTTTGTTCACGCGATACATCAATAAAAAACACGCCGCACCATCAACCCGACCACTTCCTGTTGTCGTCTTCTTCGCCGTTTCCGCCAGCGGTAAAATCCTGTGGTTGATCATGTGACTTGTGTGATGTGAAAAAAGTGTTTCCGTTTCAATTTTGTGAAATAAACCAAAAGAAATATTCATATTCTGAGTTTCAGTACACAGAAAGTCTGTTGTTTAGTCATATTAACTTTTCTCTCAAAAACAAATGTCGTTGCTTTATTTTGTACACATTTGCACAACAAATCTCCTATACATTCAAGAATCCAAAAAAAAAGGTGGAAGGAGTAAAAGCAGGAAGACAGATGAGGCCTAAAATTTGTTTTTTATTTCTTTTTTTTTTTTTTTAATTGAGTGGTTTGAACTGGAAAAACACCTGATGAGACAACAGCAACAAAACTTAACACAGGGTTGACCTTTGGATAGCTCCTGTTTTACATGCGCGGTGAAAGCATGAAGCTGAGTCATGGCTGACATTTTCTGGCACATTTCAGGATTGTTCCGGGGGGTCGGGGACTCTTGGGAGGACGCGACATGCAGTGTAATGGGCCGTGCTGGGCGGCTTCGGGTTATTCAGACAGGAAACTACAAATTATTTGACGGTTTGATCAGAACAAAGTTCAACGTAACGATTTTTAGACTCTAAATAAGATAACAGAAAATATAATTGAGAGTTGGTCTATGATAATGATTTATTTTTTTTTTTTTAAGATATTGACTTAATTCTTGATCTTAAACATTTGAAATATGTTCCGTATTAACATTTAGCACAAGCTGTACGACTTACTTATATCGGAAAACTCGTGATCTTTGTTTTTTTAAGCAGCAGTGTGACAGAGGCAGTGAGTAAGAGAGAGCAGGGAAAACACAAGGAGTCATTAACAGAGAACAGGAAGTGAGAGAACGAGTGAAAGGTGAGAGGAAGAACAAACCGAGGGAGAAAAGACAAAAAGAATGAATGTAGGTGGGAAAGCAGGAACAAACGGACAGCCAGGAGAAAAGGTGTGGAGATGAGAGAGAGAGAGAGAAACGGGGAGCATGAGTGTGAGACATAAAGAGACGGAGATTCTCCAGGGAAGTGGCCTATTTTTCAAATGAATGCATATGAACACTGAGTTGCATCATATTAATGCTGGAACAGAAATCATTCAGCCCAAATGGATGAGACTGGCTGTTCTGATTCTGAACGCCGCCGTCTGAAGCCACCGTTCATCAACACAAAACAAAAATCCACTTTGGTTTTAAGTCTGCTTCACTCCTCCTGACCCTACATTAGTACAAAAAAAATAACATTTTCAAAGATTTTGTTAGACCATGGATCTGTTACAGGGTTGTGGAAGGTACATCCTGGCCAGGTGTGGGAGATAATCCTCATTGGAAGTCCTGGACGGTCCGTCTCCCAAGAGCCACTCCATTCAGCTCTCCAGGCAGAGTAAGGGAGAAGCTCCCAGGAGGCATCATTACTATTTGTCAAAGCCACCTCTGCTGGCTTTTCTCTGGGGGAATGTGGAAAAGCAGTAACTCACCACACTGGTTTCTGAGCAGCTCAGAGCTTTGGATATTCCAGGAAATGGAAAAAAATAAAATAAAATAAAAAAATTCAAGTTTCAATGAGTAAAATCTCTGAAATCCTAAGTTTCCAATTTAATCAACACTAAAAAGTCTGAGACCAATAAAGACATCATTTTTAACATGGGACCCTACATTAGGTCCTCACAAAGGTGGCAAAAATTGCTCACATGTGTACTAAAGCTGAACTTTGTCTCCCACACAATTTTGTATTTCTACCCATATTAGGACTGTGGATAGACTTCTGTTCAATTTTGTACCTATACTTATTCCTAACCCTAACCGCTACCAGTATATTCATAATCCTAACAAATTCCCACCATACCTGTGGGTCTGACACATTATGACCAAGCTTTGGTCCCCATAAGCTCAATCTGTCCTCAAAACATTAGTAAATATGCCAGAAAAGTTCCTAAATGGGCACCATAAAGGAATGCACATACAGCAGTCACTCAGCGCTCACCTTGAGGGAAAATACGGCAGATCTGTCTTACCAAATATCAAAAAGTTGCCTCTGAAAAACCCACTGCAAGTCTTTAGTTTAACTCCAAATCTTTAAAAAGTATTTAAATGATGCCAGGGTGTTTATTTCTTCACATTTAAACCAAAAAACACGATTTTTCAGTCAAAAACTCTCAGAAACGTCAAATCCAATCGGTACAGTCATGGCAAAATAAAGATGATTGTTAAGTAAATAAAAATAAGGCCAGAAATCGAAAAGCTTGAGAAAAAAATAGGCCCAATATGAACCCAAAAAAAAAAAAGAGTTCTATTTAAAATGTACAAAACACTGAAGTTAAATCAGAATTTAAAGGGTGAGTAGTTTTGTGTCAGATTTCCCTAAGGGTACGGTAAGCGTTCTCGCCGCCGTTTGTGGGGTAACAGAGCTGTTGCAGTGTGTGCAGTTGCTTCCACTGGTCAGTTTCGTTGTTGATGCAGGCCAGTTGGCCTTCACAGATGGTCACCAGACAAATGCCATGCTGGAAATGTCACCCAAAGCCTGTTTTACATGGTCACTCTGTCGGGTGGCCCGCAGGGAGCTGGCTCTCTGTTCAGAACACAAAGAGAACAAAAAAAAGCTGCTTTGTGCCGCCTCACGCTTCTGTTTACCCGTTTTAAAGTTGCTCATAGGCAGCTCAATCAAAACATCTCTTGCTGTCGCTTCAACTGGATTCTCAGAGCGGCCTCATTAATGAGACTCATTCAAATTTTTTCCTCAGTAATCAAATGCAAAGAGAAAGATGCCAAGTCACACAACATGCACCACAGCGTGAGGTGTGACTCATTTGCAGAGGAGAGGTCTGTAGAATGTGTGCACACATTCTTATACTCAATAAAGTCTCATAAATGAACAGTGACATTTACACAAGCCACACAGGACTCTCTGGTTATGTTCTCCCTTCGTCTGTAGATAAGATAAATTCAAAACAAAGTGATTTCAAAAGAAAATGGTTGAAAACGCTGTGCTAGGAAGGTATTTACACCATTCTGGTCCATTTGGAAGAGCATATGGAAAGCAATAGAAGGGAAAATGAATCTTGTTTACAGTTTAGTGACAGATTTAAATGGACGGTTTAAAGGGACAGATGACAACTACAAAGAAACTACAAGAAACCCCGCGCAAACCAGGACCACCTATACATGGTCCACCAGCATTGGTGGCCACCAATGTGGAGCTTGACAGAATCTTTTAGTGTGTAGATTAGTCTGCTGACAATGAATTAATGATACTTTAACTAATTTTGTTGATATTCCACAGTTCTACATGTGCTGTTCTGTTTTCTATCTCCGTTTACCTCCAACAGATTTGCGCCCAATCTGCTTGTTGGTTTGGTCACAGACAATATGCTTTGACCGTACATGTTGGTGCTTGAAAGCTTATTTTCCAGAATATTCTACATTTCTGCATAAATGTGATGTAAAATTTTGTTATTGTCAGTCAGTAGGACAACATCCAGAATTTAAAAACAGCAGTACTCAGGATTGGAGCTGTTTTATAATCATACACTGCAGGGCCCACCAGCTCACCACGACCTTTACTTGCATGATTATGAGGATAATTGAATCTAAATGATCCTCTGGCTAGTTTGAATCGATGATATCTACGTCTTCCTACTGCTGGATGACATCAACATTTATGAGCAGCCGAGATAGAGATACAGTGCAAATACAAAATTATAGCCTATATTTATCTGAATGCTGCTGCCCATCCCTTCACGTGTTGGGGGGACAATTAGGCAGGAAGGAACTCTGGGATACAAACACATGCAGGTAGAATGATAAGCTCCTTCTTCTTCCGGACTGATGTATTATTTACCGATCTGTTGCTTCTCCCTCAGGCCAATAAGACGGTTTATGAATATTAAATATGTGCTGGCATGTCAGGACAGGAAAGTTATTTATATGGCACCCGGGGTCCAGAAAGTGAGAGTACCTGACATTAGTTCAGATCAACCTGCTAGCTTGTCTGTAGCCTTGTCTAGGTCCTCTCAATGTACGTATATTTGGCAGTTTTCAAGACTTTTCATATTACATCACGTTTATTTGTCCAATACTTTGGTGCTCAACTCCTGTAGGCATAAACTGGGATTTCTGTAGAACAGGAAGTAGAAAACATGTATTGCCGTTGACGCTTTATGTTCTGTTGACCAACTATAACAGCGAAATGGGGAGAGATGGGTCTCCTGTTCAGATGCAGGTTATTCAACCACAGATTTATCAGTGGCGGTAAGTTAATGCTTTACCTCGTAATTCAAGATTGAAATGACAAAAACAACAGTTGGCAATAGAGGCTTTTTAAAAAGAAGAAGAGAAGTGCAATCAACACAAAGTAATGTCCATCTGAGGTGACAGAGCAAAAGTGACATTAATCAAATGATCAGCCTTAAATAGCTCTGTATCATCTTATATTGATGAAAGTCAAAGTAATTAAAACCCTGTATGGGCCGCATGATGGAGAAGTGAATAGCACTGTTGCATTGCATTTGCATGTTTTCCTTGAGTTCCCCTTTAAGGTACTATGACTTTCTCCCACGTTTCAATAACATGACTTATGGTATAACCGGCTTCTATAAACTGACTTGAGTTAATATACTGTATGTAAGGTTGTTTGTCCTTAGTGTTGACCTGCCCAGGGTATACCGTGCCTCTTGCCCAATGGCCTCTGGAGATAGGCACCACCCCCTCTTGCATTGATTAGCTGGTATAGACAATAGACAGAAAAACCCTGTAGTATTTGCAAAAGATCAATTAATGACAAAAAAACCAAACGTATTTTTATGGGTCCTGGACCACTCCACCCAGGAAACCCTTGGTAAAGTCCATCCTTCCCAGTCTATTTGTCCTTTTCCTTTCACTTTACGACTGTCCACCATGTAAAATCCAAATAATATACATTGTGTTTGTGGTTGTCATCCAATTAAAGGTGCGAATACCTTTGCAAGACCCCATAGCTTCAACAGGTGGATGTGGGAAAAAAAAGAACCACGCATGGATGTAAACGCATCTGTGCTCAAGCAGAGTTATTAAAATTGAAGCCTTTACTAATGGACACAGGAAGTCATTTTACCCACTTGTCTTCCCATGTTAGCGAAAGCCGCTAAACTGGTTCCACTTATTTGTTTTGTGGGCTCATCTGAGATGTTGTTACCCTCAGTGCTGTGTGTGCTTGTGTTAGTGGATTTTTACTGCTCCACCAAGATGAACTTCATCTAAGTTTGTTTGCATAAATGAATGTCATTAGCTGGCACACTGCCGCTGATGGGAGAACTAATTTGCATCGGAGCATGCACGGCCAGAACCGAGTGTGTTCTGTGTGCGAGTGTGGGAATGAAGCAGCACGTCGCATCGTCCAAACAGCACCTCTGAGCGTGTGAGCTGCTTTTTAATGCTGAAATCTGAGCATTCAGTCGGAATTTCTTTGGCACCCAAGGTCTGAAGAGACGTTTCTGCTTATTTTTTAAGACCCTGGAAATTAATATCACACAAGGAGGACAGGATGAAATACAAAAAACAGTTTTTATGATGCTTCCATTTAGTAGACAAAAAGCTCACAAAGGCACACATCATGCTCCAATTTAAAAAAAAAAGAAAAGAAAAGTAAATCGAGGACAGATGACAAAGTCATTCTCATATCTAGAAAGTAATTTCTAACACTTTGGGGCTCCATCAAACCATATTTCAACTCATTATCCACAAATAAGAAACACATTGAACAAAATACCTCCAAGAGTTCACTCATTTGCTCAAAACCCAGAACAAAATCTAAAGCCACGCAGGCCTCACATGTCACAGCTAAAATCAGTTTATATGATTCAACAATAAGAAAGAGACTGGACAAATATGGCATCCATGGCAGATCAAAACCACTGCTGACCAAAACCCCCTAAAAAGGCTGTTTGCAAGAAAGGATGATCCCCCAGACTTTTTAGGGTAACATTTCAAGAACTAGTAGGACTAAGTACACATTTGTACACATGAAACTACCAGCGTTTCAGGAAACAGACATCAAGCAACACGGTGACAGTGGTGTGACGGCCTGGGGTGCTTAGCTAGTGCAACATCTTCATGACTTCCAGGTTTAAGTGTAAAAAATTATTCTTGATAAAGAAGACCTAAATGAGAACTTCCATGGTAAGAGGCCTGTACTTGTGTACAAGTGCAGAGGACCTCAAAGTGTCAAGCTGGAGGTAAAGCTACTGAATATCAACCACAGTTTGTCCTGCAACTCGCTGCTCACAGAACAAAATCCTGTCACATTGTGTTTTGCCAATCTCGCCAGAAACACAAGAAATGTGTAAGGGTGAAGATAATACCAGTAATGTTAAGTGGAAGTAGATGGGCCAATATGAGATGATCACTGACCACTTTAATGTGCCTCTGTACTTTCCAACCTCTCCATCACAATTTGACCTCCATGCCAGCTCCTTGGACTCATTTGCAGTACATTTGTACTTCAGGTCTAACTGAAGGACTTGAGTTGCAGGCTATTTTAGAGCATATTTGACTGAAAAAGAAAAAAAAAGTCTGTGAACTCAGCCAATCTACTTCTGTCAAGTCCCTGATATGAGAGACCAGAGTGTAATAGCACAGCGACAGACAATATGTGCCTTTCTAGAGTCGTTTGCATTTCTTTTGACGGTCTGCCACACTCCCTTACTGCCTGTTTCTTTTCTTTCTCCATGCCAGGCTCGTGGTTTAATCGGCTAAAGCAGCTGGGGAAGCTCGTCTCCAGGCCGTGGTGATTTACTGGCACCTCAGACCTCGTTTATATCTTACTGACTAACAAGGCTTGACCGGCGACTTTGCGTGAGCGACACAAGCCAGGTGGTACGATCTGACAATCTTAATAACTTCCCACCATAAACCATTCCAACCTTTATTTTTCTCCAAACAGGACCGTAATTTAGCAAATGAACATGAAAAAAAAAAAATAAAGTAATGACCGAGACCATAAACCCATTAGGAATGTGTTTACTAAGGCAGGAAATCAAGAAAATTAGGGTTATTTCTTCACAGATTTTCTTATTATTATTATACACGTCTTGACGTTTATGACCCTTGTGTCTGTTTGCTTTCTGACTCAGTCTCACTTCGCAGTAAAGCTTATGTGGCGTCTCAAACTGCAAAAGTCCAGATGGCGCTCACCTCATTGCTGTCATATTAAAAGGAAAATGAAATTTGTCAAAGTTTTTTATGTTCTTTAATTAAAGAAAACGATACAAAGTTGTGCGTGCAACAAAAGTATCCTGCTGGATTTCACCTATATCACCAATTTTAGAGTCATGCTTAAAAAGAAATTAGTTTTTCTAACTTCTACCTCTTCTCATTCAAGTCGAATCTTGAGTCCCAAACTTGGAGTCTGAGTCAAGCCCTGAGATTCACAAGTTAACTCCAAGTGAAGTCTCAAACCCTAAATCATAGTCAGGTCTCCCATCCCAAATTCTTAGTTCCAAGCCTCAAGATTAGTCTAATCTTAAGTCCCAGGACACAAAACACTAATATCCCAATTCTAAGTCACGATTTTCATGAAATCCTCAAAACTCACACCTTTAGGCTGATTTAAGTCCAGTATGAAATAGGTCTTGAGTCCAAAACCTTGAGTTTCAGATCTCAAGTCTGAGTAAATAACTTTTTGAGTCAATGGCAAAAAAAAACGTCGGTATGTGTTACTAAATCGGATGCGTATCTGACTGTTTTCAAAGCGTCTGCAGTCTGAACGTTCGTGTCTGCACCAGAAGAAGTCTGACACAGTAAATCCAGAGGTAAACAATCGCTGAAAATCAGAACTATGAGAGGAGTCTGTCAATGAAGCGCATCACAATCCCACCACTGCTCTGACTTCACATCCAATCAGACTTTTCTATTGAAGTTTCAGGCATTGCAGCACAAAATGCCATTTCTATTAGTTCTTTTCATTAGCTTCCTTCATCTTGTTTTGATCTAGTGACGATACTGCCGTCCTGACTGCTGAATAACTATAAAACTGATTCATGGACGACGGCGTCCATTATTAGTGCTGCACACTGTGTGACGTCAACTTTCTTCTTCTGGAAATGCTGGTCCGTTGGTCGCAAACTTAATGACCATAAAAAGAAAAAGTATTTCAGCAAAAAACAAAATCAAGCGACATGACATCATGTGTGAATGTAGCCAAAGAGGAAATGTGATGAAATCTACAACAATGGTCTCCAACTCCAGTCCTCCAGGACGGGTATCTTGCATGTTTTAGACGCATCTCTGCTGTCGCATATTTTAAGTTATGCATTGGTCCGGTAATGAATCATTCATTTGATTCATGTGAATTGAACCAGCAAAACCTTTAAGCCATGCAGCCCTTTAACACCAACACTGAACACCAATTATCTATAAGGAGCTGCAGATGCAACAACTGCAATATACTGCTTCTGCTTCTCGACTCAAGCGAGGAAAAAAAAATCAAACTTTAAATCGTACATCATCTGAAAGGCTTCAGTTTGGTTATCTATGTATTTTTCAAAAAGCATTACGTAATTAACCATTGTTTGTAGGAGTAAGTAAAGAGGATATTTGCATGCGTTGGGAGCAGTTTAGCTGAACAAGTCGTCCACTAATTGGATGTTTCAATCTCTCGATCATCAGGGCCCACGTTTCACGGGGATGAAATCCAGAATCCCTAATTGCCCTTCATGTTTCGTCACCAGTTAAAAAAAATAGAAAAGAAAAAAAGTGTTACACATAATTTAAAAAGGCGACGTGTCAAAGCTATAATCCAAATACCAGTGGGGAGACCACAGGAGGAAGATGCAGTCCGCTTTCCGTTTAAGTGCAAAACTCATTAGCGTTGCTGATAAAAGATATTAGCTGGAGCAGCACAGTGTGGATGTGTGTTCGTATTTTTCAGGTAATTATGCTTCGCCTGTTTTGACAGAGTAACATTTAAGTTGAATAACTACTGTTTGTATTTGTTTGACCTATAACATTGTCACCACATCATAGACACCTGCAAATCTGCAGCAGATCTAATTAATCGAAACACTCGGCACACAAAATTATTGGAATGACTTCTAACTTGAGGACTACAGTGTGCTTACAGTAGACAGAGCTGTTTCAGTCTGGGAAGCTAAAATTTGGAGACCAAAGCGAGTTTACTTAAACTGACATCTGATAGCTAAAAAAATTATTATTATTTTTTTAGCATAAACACTAATTAGCATTAGTTTTTATGCTAATTTTAGGTCTGAGTGATTTCTATTTATGTAATGCTGCAAATCCTTTCTATCAGGGCTGTATGATTGTCATCTACCACAAAAGGTTTCTGATGTCGCATTACTGCATATGGCAGCATTTTGCACATTGTTGTAAGATTTTCAATCTTCTCATACTAAAGGTGAACACACACCTACTATTATTTTTTGATTTCTAATGGACTTGATTTAAGCAATATGCCAATGAATCCCAACAAAAAAGGTTCATAATATTACAGCAACATTTTAGAGTGAGGATGTCACTAATAAATGTTGCTTTGGAAAAAAATGTTGATTAGAGTCAACAGTTTAGTCAAAAATTTAGTTGACTCTAACTAAATTGTTGTTCAAAAACTCTAACAACAGTTATAGTCAATTGTTGTTAACTCAATTCAGTCAGCTTTGCTTCTGCTTCTTTATTCTTCTTGTGTGACCTCTGTCCAACTCTTACATTGACTGTAAGTAGCAATATGAACCTCAGAGTGAAGTTTTCCAGAGAAGACAGTGGAACGGTGGTAAGCTTCTCAAATATCTTCAGTTGGAATTATGGAGTGAAAGACCATCACTTGGCAACAAGAAGTATCTTAAACCTCTTCTCCACCGACGTGGCTTCTTCCCCAATCAGCCACGGTGAGATCTGTTTTGCATTTTCAGATCCTGAGCAGTTCCTTCCTGTTTTTTATTTGGAACCGCCTGATGCTTAGTACAAGTCAGACCTAGGCTGGTTTTGTGCGGCAAGTGATTTGATTGGCAGCAGACGATATTCTTTGATTGAGGTAAAAAACCTTTGGAAACCTTTGGGAAACACACCCAACTTGGCTGGAACCGAACCAAATAGAAAGAGATTTGACAACTGCATCTTAATGAGCAGCGTAAACATTATGTAACCTCTGTAATGTTCAGACTTGCTTAAAGAAGACGGGCCCGTGTTGCTGCAGCCTCCCCAGCAGGTAGACCTTTTCAGACTGACTAGGAGATTGGCAGATGTGAAAGTGAGAGAGACAGATAGGCGGATGGGGCCAGTGTCAGATTTAGTTTGTCCTGCCCGCTGTTCAGTGAGTTGACAGCAGGAGATGAAGACAAATACATGCCCAGAGAGACGGACGATCAATAGACAGACATTCGTAGGGAGACGTGGAGGAGTGACAGATCCCGAGCTTCACCTCGGGTAATAAAAGCTCAACTTCTGCATGCTACTAATCTCTGAATACCTTCCTATCCGTCAAGCAGGCCTAAGGTCTGGAATCTACACATCCACACGTCATAATGCACGGAGTCACATTTCCAGCACACACGCGCGACACACCCCGTTCGAGCGCACCGGTCCGCCGGTTGCCAGGCAACAGCGCACATCCACTGATTGTTTACAAAGCCTTGTAATATAGTTCTTCTCAGAGGGGAGGGCGGGACACAGACGGATGATACAATCTGCTCAGACGGAGCGATAAAGAAGAAGAAAGGAGGCATGTGGGGGGGTTCCGTCCGCTCACCGACATTAATGCGCCGAGGCTATTGCTCCCACGTGAAGGATGGGCTTTGAGGGATGAAAGAAATGTTTTGTGATTTGATAGTGTGATGCCATGGCAAACACATTCTTCTTGATCTTGTGTGTTGAATGGGAATGCCTGACAGCTTTTTAGTACTGTTTTGATTAATCCCAGGGCTGAAAAGACAAGAAATCCTCTTTTTCTGTTTGGAGTGGCAAAGTCATATTGGTGTGGGTTCATAATAGACTGAATACAAGGGTTTTGTTTGAAGGGGGTGTCTATTGTCTATTGTTCCATGAACAAGTTCACATACAATCAACATTATTGGAAATGGCATTTTCAGGTCAGGGCTTTCACACTGGAACACTAGTTGTGTCAAAGTTTCAACCATATGACCCAGACTGGCCACTCAAATGAATAAAATAAAAGTAATAATGATCGGGTAGAAGCCTATTGCTAACTCAAACTCCAGCACGAAGGTCCACAGTGAAGCAAGTTCCACATTTATGTGGATCAACCCCTTACTGACTGAATTTAAATTGAGTTATGTAAAGGAAAAAAGTGTTTTTTTCTGTCAATCTGATGCTAAGTTCATTAGAGACTGTTATTCTGACTACTGCACACACAATAAGTATAAATGTAGGTATGATGCAAATTAGCGACATCGAGCACAATGTGAATAAAACAGGTTTGGCGGCCTCAACTTTGAGTTTACATTCTAGCATTTTACATGGAAGCAATACTCTTCACTGTGTTCCAAATACAGCTAAATACTGCTAACTCACTCTAAGCACAGTTCCAGAGGCTCTTATACCGTTACACAATATAAAGAAAATAGTGTGTTTTTGTATTTTGTTTTAGTAAATAATTAGTTTGGGTTTTTTGTAAAACATCTAAGTTAACACAGAAGAGTTATAAACTGTATCACTCATTTGTATGCCAAATAACCATAAAAAAACACATATGTATATTAATAAAACTGCCTGCCAGTTTTAGAAGACACTTTCTTGAAGTCTAGTTACAAGAATCAGTCTGCATCCTTCAAGAAGATCATTTATATTTTATATTTTTCTAAATACTCCACTATTTAAAAAATGCCATAAAGATGGCAGAAAAGTTTCTTATGTCATCAACCCACCTTGAAGTAAAAAAATAAAAATAAAAACAATTGTGCAAATAAATTATTAAAAGCCTAAAATGACTGCAATTGCACCTGCTGTGCGATTACTGCAAATATGAAGCATGTTCTTTGATCTGAACCGTTTCGCATTCACACTCACATGACCGTGTTGATTCCCGAAAGCTGCTGGAACATCTGAAGGCCGCATCCCACCACTAGAGCTCGGCGAGTCGGGGGGTAGGTCAGCATCCGCCAGATCACAGGGCCATCTGGAGACACGAGCCAAAGCACAGCAGAAATTAATTACCATCTCAGCATGACCTCCACACACCCCCAAAAGAAACGCTAAAATCCAATAAACATTCAAAACAAACTTCCCTCAGACGAGGAGAAAGCAGCAAGACGCTTGCTGCTGCATAACTGAAGTTGACAGAAGCATAAGAACTGAAGCAAAGAGTCAAACTGTTGGGCTTTTAAGGTTTTATCCTAAAAATCTAAATTTTATTTATGAAGTCGTAATTCAGCAAGAAGTACGATTTTTTAAATTTAATTATTTAATTACAACTTAATTGTTCACATTGTGTACGGTAATATTTTGTGGGTGTGGAATTACAATTTACTTTATATGGAATGCCAAAAATGTCAGAAATTTTGTGATTAGTCAACAACATTTTTTGAGAAAAAACCCCAGGAATTTTCAAAGTTTGAAAAGTTTAAAATTTGCAAGAAAAAACTGAGAAATTTTCAGATTGCGCTTAGAAATTTTCCAAAAGATAACATGGAAATGTCAATAAGCTTTGACTTTTGAAACGCAGAAGTTCCCTCACTTTGTTTCCCAAGAAAATGTCTCAAATGAATCTCAAAATTTCTGAGTGGTGTCTAGTAAAGCTTTGACATTTCTAACTCTCATTTCTGAGTTCTTTCTTGAAAATTTCTGTCAATCTCAAAAGTTTTTTCTCAGAATTTTTAAACTATTCAAACTCAAAAATTGGCAAGTTTTGTCTTGAAAATTTCTGAGATTAATCTCAAAGTTTGAGTGTTTCCTCTTACATTTTCAAACCCAGAAATCTCCATGTTCTTTTTTCTAGGAAATTTCTCAAATTAATCTCAAAATCCTGAGGGTTTTTTTTCTCACAAAGTTTTGACTTTACAAATCTAGACATCCACATTTTTCTGAAAAATTACCGAGAACATTTTCAAAAGTTCTGATATTTTTGGCAGAAATTTACTCCTTGTCTTCTTTTTTTTTTCTATCTATAATGAAGGTCTCTAAACATTCCACATGGAATCTGCTGAGGCTTTTTCAGCCTTTCTGAAACAATTCCTCAGTGGGAACGTTTATCTCTGGGGAATCAGCTCCCATCTTTCCATTTCAGATGCTGGAGTATCTCAGTGTGGGAAGAAAAGAAATATTTGAATTTTCTTTGGCCGAAAGGCATCTTAAATTGGCACGACAGCGGAGCCAACCTGTGATCCCCAGCACAAGCAGACAACTGCTGCCTCCAGGAGGAAACGTCTTAATAAGAAGAAGGAGCGACTGGACAGAGACTGAAACTACACACACTTACAAGAGGAAACACCCAGGTAGAGCTAAAGAGTAAAAACTCTCACGTTGATGCATAAATACACACATAGGACATGAGACACATGCTGGTTATTTGGGAGCAGCTGCGAGTGGGAGGACTCTGGACAGGAAAACGTGTCCTTTAACTGTTTGACAAGCGGATCAGGCTGTGTAAAGGACGCCCCTGCTGACACACACCACAGTCCTCCTTTTCTTGGCCGCCTGTCATTTCTTTCAGGACATTAGTTTTCATTTTGTGTCGCAAGGCACCACTTTTATATCAGCAAAAGAAATGAGTAGAGATGATAAAACGTCTCATTTTGTGCTTTAAAGTTGCTGTTTCTTTTTTATCCATCTGCCCCAGAGTGACTCCATGTCCAAAAGCTTGTTTATATCACTTTCTGGAGAGTGTGCATGAAGCTCCTGTTCTAAAAAGAAAAAGACAGTTATTCTTATGGGGGGGAAATGAGAAGGTTTATCGCACAATGCAAAATGTATCATGTGTAACCGAGTTGAAAAATAAGCAAACACATGCATGGAAATGTGCCATAGTCATGATGTATAAATGGCCAGTTTTTATATTTTCTCAATGTTTTGTGCTCATATGTTTACATACCCTGGGGGAATTTTACATCGTCTTTGGTCGCTTGTCAGAGAATGGTGGAATGTTAGAACACAACTAAGAAACAAAAATTTTTTAAATAAAATTATGAAAATAAATTTGTAAGATTACACAATGAAATGAATAAAATTACAAGAATAAAGTCATGAAATTACACGAATAAATTCATAACATTATCAGAATAAAGCTGTACTTCAAGTACAAAATCATAATATTATGAAAATAACGTCATAATATTATTCCTGCAATTTTGTTAGAAATGTTAGAAACATTGTTTTAGCTGCATATCCATCCTTTACGACCAATGCTGAAAACTGCAATAAAGGAATATCATTAATGCATTTTAGGCAATAAAATGTTTATTATTGTATTTAAAAAAAATTATTTGTTTATTTGCATCCTTTAATGGATTTCTAAGAAAAAGGTTTAAGTGGTCAGCTGAAAAACATCAGACTAATAGTCAGAATAATCGATAGAATAATCGTTGGCTTTATAATCAACTAAAGACAGACTGGCTCACTAAAAGCCCGAAAGAGACATTGATGTTCGAGGAGATGATGAGAATCTCCAGATGTTTCTTAAATAACAAAACTCTCCTCTACCAATGAAAAGGAAGCGTTGTTTTTAAAAGCCCAGCGATTTCCACGGCGTTAACCCGGTAAAGTTTGATTGGTTGATCCCAAAGGACCGGAGCGGAGGGCCGTTATCCTATTACCTGGCAGGGAATCAGATTTATGGACCGGACTGAACCATCAGGACAGCTTAAAACCCACACGAGGAGAAACAACTCCGCCAGTCGTACATTCACTAAGCAAACATAGAATATTAGGTGTCATTTCTCTTTTCCAGTCTTTCCCCCTAACGAGATCTACGAAGCAGCACGAGGGTTAAAGCGGCATCCCAAACCCACATGCTGAAACAATTGCAGCTCCATTTCCTCAGATGAGCACCACCCCGCACTAATTTAATCAGACGACATACTGGAAGGGGGAAAAAAAAAAAACATTAAAAAAAAAAAAAAAAAAAAAAAAAAGATGAAAAACAAACCAGCAGGCAACCAGTCAGGCACAAGCGCAGTGATTGGGTCCCACAGTACTGCAGTAATTGCATGTACGTCTTCCACATTGAAACCTTCCAGCACCATCTGTGTCATTTGTGGCAGATCAATGCAGCAATTATCAACTATTTTACCCCCCTCACTCTCCTCCGTCGAATGTGCTCGTCGTTAAGGCGAGCAGAACCTGAGCTCCCCTCTTTAATGTAGTGTAAGTCGTACTTACAGGAAAGCTAAAACGTACGCAGAACTATGCTAAAATGCAACGTTGTGATGTAGAAAGCCTGAAACCAGCTTTATTTGAAATGATATTGTCACAATAAATCAGTTAATTGCACAATAAATTAAAACCACGATTGGTTTTCTTGTATGTCTCTTTCTACCAAAAACTGGATGAAAGAAAATCCCTTTTTTGAAGGACAATTTTGTTTGCAGAAGCTTTAGTGCCCGTTTTATTTGTTGTTTAGCCTGTTTTGTTGGTTTCTTTGGACATTTAATATGCCTTACATTTTCTGTGTTAAAAGTTTGTAAAAAAATTAATGTTTACTGATTATATTACTGGAATATGGTCTCAAAACAACAATATTATCGTTTATCGAGATAATGTCTGGGACAATTTATCATCCAGCAAAATTTATTATTGTGACAGGCCTGATCCAGTATATTAAAAACTAATCTGTTTTCTTTTATGGAAATTAGCAACAAAAAATAAATAATAACCCGGTTGCATATCTGTGAACTATTAATTTAATGCATTATGATAACAAATCAGAAATGACATTTACCAGAAATAAAATGAAACTTTTCTTGGAGGAGTTTCTTGAAAATTACATCCTGACTCTAAGGCTACAGATAGCAAGCAAGTTACAAAGGGTCACTGATCAATGTTCAAAGGTGTCAGTCAGGGGAAGGGCACTCCCCTGACTGACACCAGGGGGAGTCAGGGGACTCCTGCTCTTTATTTTCTTTTTCAAAATTGATGAAAAAAAAAAAATCAGATTAGGTGTTTAGATTAAAAGTTGACCTTTTGGACTTAATTTAAATTCAAACAAACTGAAAACACTGTAAAATATGGCATCATGCTCTGGAGTTAAGTTTTTTGTTTTTTTATGAAGTGGGTGAAATTGAGAATAGTTTCAAAATTTTGACCTACAGGTGTCTGCTAGAAGAAAGAAATTAAAGAATTTCAACTATGAGCATTTCTCTGAGTCCATCGATACGTCTATACAAACTAAAGACTGAATGAGAGGAGAACTAGAGTTCTGAAATGACTTAGCTGAGTTAAAATGAACGTTTCTAAAATACGTACTCATAATCTGGTGGATTTAGAGAATGTTTAGAAGGTACAGAGGGCAGATGTTGCACAGGTAAGCAGTGGCATACTGAACATATTTGTTTTCTTTTTCATAAAAACTGGCATATTCACTTAATTGTTCAAGAAGAAATCTCCAATTATTTGGTTTTCCTTGGAAACACCCAATCCCTTTTCATTCTCAAAACTATGTCGGCAATTAATTCTTGGCGTTGTCAAATGTTTCTTTTAACTCATGCACCCAGTGCTGTACAGGAACAAACCTGCATGATGGAATAGAGGCAGAATGCAAAGCAGCAAGAACACTGGCGAAATTCACAAACACTGAATCAAACAGCGATTTGTAAATCCTGGGGAAATTTGGGTCAATCCAAGGATCAACGCGTGGTCCAAAGTATCAGCGCGGTATCAGAGGAAATTGAACAATGTCCAATCAAGAGGCCCAGAAACAGGCTTCTCCCATCCGACCCAATCACGGCGTCCTGGGGAAGAGAGGGCTCGCAAAGCAACTCTACTTATGTAACAGAGCGGGCTGCAATCAGGGACCGAGTCCCTGCAATGTTCCACCTCGTCCCATCAAATCTACAATAATTATTCCTTCCACATACTCCGTGTCTCCAGCGCTCCTGCTCTTCTTCTGCGCTCCCTCATCAGAGTAAGATCACGACATCGGGCACTCCACGCCGTCAAGATCAGAACACAAGGTTAGGACTGATGGGGAATCGAAATTAGATCCACCACTGTTGTGTGTGGAGCTGCTGAAGAAGCTAAATAATGCAGAGATTTGGTTGTTTTAACCAGGAATCTTAACTAGGTTAAGCTAACGTCTTTTGTGCACTGGCTTCAACTGTGAAAATTGAGCTGGGATGAGGTGGTTTTTCGGCCGGATTGAAATTAAGAGTATTTCACAAAACTGCAACAGAAACTTTTTTTTTTGCATCACACGAGTCGCATTGATCAACAACTGGATGTTGCTACTGGCAGAAACGACGAAGAAGACGACAGGAAGTGTGTGGAGGATGATGACGCGGCACATTTTTTACCTTATTCACGTGATTTCAAATGTGCTTCTTATTTAATGCACAATTGTGTTTTTTCAACATTAGAGGAATATCAACAGGGTTTTGCACACATTCATAATGGAATGCGGCTAGTATAATTTAAATAAATATGAAATTAAGATTCTAAAATGTATTGTTTAGCATAATTAAAGTCAAGGAGGAAATGTTAGAAAGAAGTCTGCTGCAGGGTTAGTGTTGTAGGAGCTCAGAAATCAGTTTTACATATTTATACACACACCTTTCAGACTTACCAAGACTCACATTAGTTTCAGATGAAATTATGTCTTTAAATTCGTATTACTTTTCCAGATATTCAAATATGTAAGAACAGCTATAGAGTTTCCAAGATCACCCCATATAAGTCAGAGTGGCAATCTAGCCTGTGCTAACAGAGCTTCCAACATCTAAAAAATTGTCTGAAGGCGGATAATCTAATCCGCTAACTAGCCAAGACTCCAGTCTGCAGATGCTGGGTAGCAGCTGTGTTTGTCTGAGGGCACGGAGGGGCCAGTGGTTGCCAGGAGCCCAACACCAGTGAGACAGATGGATGGAGCAATTGGCATCACACATGCAGAAAATATATGCAGGTGTGGTCTCGGAACCTGCACTAACACAGCGGGAAAACATGGCGTCACTCCGGCACAAAACCAAAGAATTGTCTTTGTAAGTAATGGATCCAACTCTCTCAGTCACACCACTAAGCTGCAGAAATGTGCAGGGTGCTGTGTTTGGACTCGAATTTCCCAGATTTATAATGGTGGAAACAAGAAATTAGGTTAGTCATTTAGAAGTTTGGGAAGAGATTATATGCATTATGGATTTATTCCCCCGAAAGGTAGCATGGATTGTTTAAATAAACAAGGCAATTCACTTTTCTAGTACCAGTGGAACAACATAAGCTCATATTGCTCTTAAGTGGAGTGTTTGCTGCTAAAAGCAAAGCTAAAGAGTTCACGCAGAGTGTGTTTGGTGAATGTGAAGATGTGGGTGGAGATGAAATTTATGACTAATTCAACCCCAAGGTAGTATCATGATAGTACATTAAGTGGTGACAAAATGTGTTTGCAAAGTTTAATATTATACACATGCAGAGAAAAAGGTGTGTAAAGACCAAAATAATGTATTTTAAAGTTTTTTCTTTACTTATCCAGACTTTAACCCAAACATTTTAGCGTTTTTACCTACAAGACAACTAAAATTCACACAAGCCTCGTTAATGGAGGTGCTTCCATGTGTTATAAAGGAAGTTCGTTTCAGTCCTTGTATCTGAACGTTGCTCTTTCGGTCACGATATACATCTCATGAACATAAGTGATGGTAGGAACATTGATGAATTGGTTCATCTTTGCGATGAAAAAGCAAATGGCACCAACTAAAAATGGAACAAATGTTGCAACTTTGTGCCCCATTCGAACAGAGTTTACCGGACTATAGAGAAATCAACTCCAACTTTTGGGAATCAATTGGATTCTCCTTTTTTTTTTTTTTTTTTTATCTTTTTTTTTCTCTGAAGAGTTTTTTGCGGCGCTAGTGGCTTGCATTTTCCACAACAGTAGGCTGACAGGAAGGGGGAAAGACATGCGGCAAGGGTCGCCGGGACCGGGAGTCGAACCCGCGACGTCCGCGTCGAGGACTGAGGCCTCCAAGCGTGGGGCGTGCTAAACCACTGCGCCACCACAGCACGCCCCACAGTTCTGTTTACACGGTCTTACTAACCAAATTAATTTTGAACATGTCAGGCTTGACGTTACTAAAGAGTGGCAATGTCCCAAAAATGATTAGACCTGACTTTTGCCTTTGCGCTAAAAAGTTTGGACACCACATATCTCTGTAGGCCGCACTCAACATCCCTTCAATGACCCATCTTGGTTCCAATTTCCAGAAGGTAACTGCACTCAAACCAATTGAGTTCTGCTAGATTTTTCTTTTTATTAAGACTCTTGTAGTGCATGCAAATACAGTACGATAGGAAAATGTAGCGGCAGTCTCGTGTATGTCAAATAGGAGCAAAATCCCTGAAAGGAGTGCAGGCGGAGGTGATGAAGGGTCACGGCAACAGGACCTCCAGGAAGGCATTTCTCTATGGTGGTGATCACTGACACTTGGTGGCAATAAAAACATCAATCATCTGCAGAGAAAATGAGACGCAAGAGGTTAACTCGGGGTCTCCGCAGAGGAAAACAACATGAGCAGAGAGGAACCCAGAGGTACCTGATCAGTCATCGTCGTCGTCGTCCTCCGGGACGAATATGTCGTGCTCCTCCAGCAGCGCCGCAAAGCTCTTGCTGATCTGAGTCCCCACATACAAGAAGGGAACCACTACCAGAGCGATCCGGATAAGGCCGAAGGGGGTCTGCCACACGGCCCCACCATAAAAACACTGTCATTAGTTTAAATGGCAGCTGTGAGACAGACCTCATTACAGACTCATTCCTCCCTTCCAGGACTCACAGTTGACTCTCTCGCTCTCTTTTCCTGCTGTGTTAATTTCATAACCGGGCTTCTTTCTTTCATGGCACGCCATGTTCAAAACAACAAACGCTGCTCTCACCTTTTTGGGTTTGGGCAGAAGGGCGCCGCTTGACGTGCACACGGCCGTCCGGCTCGGCGTCACGGTCCGCCCCGGCACGGCGGAGGGGCTCGGCGGGGAGAGGGGCCCGTTTCCGACAGCCGACAGCCCGAGCAGGCGACCGAGCACAGCCGAGGCCATGTTCACAGCTTTTTGACAGGTGATGCGGCAGCAATGCGGAAAAGACTGGCTGGGAAAATCGCTTCGCAACACCGCCATCTGGCGTCGATAGGTGAGAACTGCACCCTCCTCTGTCGTGACACCTTTTAAGAATAGTTTTACTGCACCGTAAATTTCACTTTTAAGTGAGGGAATATTTACAAGTGACGTTAATGTTACTGGAGCACAATTTTTGGTTAAACAATTTATAGTAAAAATAGACTTTAATGGACTCAAACTTCCTTGTTCTTGTCTTATTTTCTGTCTTCAGAATCTGCTTCGCCTAAGTGAGTCCTGCTTTTCCCCCTAATACTTTTTACGCTTCCTTTGTAATTCATTTGATGTTTACATTTTATTTCAACTCCATTCATGTTGTAAGATAACAATACTCCTATATGAGAGAAACTTTTACATCTGGCATTCAGCAACTTTGTACAAGACTTTTCACCCCTATAAATCTAAAAAAAAAAAAAAAAAAAAAAAAAAAACCCCCAGAATTTCTTTCTTAAATATCACAAAAACAAATAGCAGTTAAGTCTCTTTCAGTTGCCAACAGCTTTTTGTTATGCTTGTTCTCTGCAGATATTCAGTTTCTTTCCCTACGATTCCCCCTATTCATTTTCAGAAGTCCATGTCTTTCTCTATTCAAAAAATAAATTCTCAAAATTAGCCACAAGTAAATGTCAGTACCACTTTTATTCAGTGTGCCGTTTCCAAGCATACAGAATTTGATGTTTGTTGCTAATAACACCTTAGCAACGCCCGTACAACAAGTATTTTATCAGTCACAGGAATGTCAGGCATTTTTGTCCACTTTGGGCTTCCATATAACAGGGCAAATGCATCCTCCATTTTGCGTACAAACAAGTAGCTTAACTGTGCATTCAAGTAGGATTGACTTCCAGTTGCATTGTGTAAAACTCCCAGCTTATTCCAGCATGTAATAAAACACCACTCAATTTTACAATCCCTAGAGAATAGATAAAAGAAAATAAATAATATGCATTAATAAATATTTACAGACTCCCTCTAGTATAACTTGGTGTTGAGGAGAAGGCAAATGATAGAATCTGCATGAAAGCAAGTTACTGGTAGACATGAACAGTAAATATGGAAGATCTATATACAGAATGTCAATGCATTCAAATGTTCTGGCAGCAAAAATATCAAGTTTTAACTACAGAATACAGTTGTTCTGCTTCAGTGAAATGAACACTAAGAGGAAAATAAGTTAATTCATTCAATAAGAACAAAATAAAACAACATAAAGAAACATTTTACACGGAAAAGAAAGATTCACAGTAATGTAGAACTTCTTATTGGAGCTAAAAGAATGTAAACAGCTTTCAATGCGTTGTGACCCTTTAGTACAGAAGAGCAGTTGACGACTCATGACGTTCCAGCTTTATATCACTACACACACAAACACACACACAAAACAAATTCAGTTATCACTCTGTGTCAGTTTGTAGATGAAAATGTAAAAAAACCCAAACAAAATATTATTACAGCAAAGTTACCTGAGGTTTGAAGGAGAGGCGTCTGAAAAATGCGTTCGCTTCGCGCGGGGCGACTTTCCCAGCTGCCTCGGTTTTCTGGGTTTCGCCCAGCTGGACGATTTGTCCCGTCTTGATGGCGGCTCTGAGGCTGGTGCTCTCCACTATCCGAGCGCTGGTCTCCGAGCCGGTCGCGGGCCGGGAGGACACGGTGATGTAGGTGGCGTCTTTCAGATACTCCAGGTAGCTCACTGTCAGAGAGAGTGATGGATGTCACATACTGGAAACATTTTCCCCTCAAGTTTCTAATAAACAATTTCAACTGGTTTCACGTTCTCAACCAACAACAGTGGACACGAGTGTGAATTGTGAAGCAAAACTCGGTTAAATTGGATTGAAGGCATTTTTTTTTAAAAGCAGTTTTTCCAAGTCTTGTCAATTTTCCTCAGGTCTGAACTTTGACTGGACCGTTCTAACTTGGTTAAGTGCTATAATGTGACAAAAAGATTTTAAATACTTCTACAAATTTGCAAATGATTTCATTTTAAAACATCGGCCTAAAAGTGAAGTGAAACAGTGAACTAACTCGGTTTGTCTCACCTGCAGATGTGACCGCTGTGTCCGTGGTGCTGCTGAGCTGCAGCAGCGCTGCAGGATGCGCAGGATGCAGCAGGAAGAGCTTCCTGATGAGCGGCTCCGCTGCGGCCACGCCCGGCGCCATCTGGACACAGTTCAGCACAAGTCACGCGCACCGTTTTTATTACTCCTCCAGTTAGACGCTCAGACTCGTCCGTAGAGACTCACCGTCGTCCTGGGAACGTTCCTCTGTGCTCTGATTGGCTCGCTGGCCCAGAACAGGAAGACTGATTGGCCTGTTGAGGTCGAGATGGCGGACGCTTCCAAAACGAGACGAGGGCACACAAACTCAGCCTTCCAGAGGGGCGTCCCGCTCGCCCCACTGATGATCAGCGACTAGCGGATGAGCAGCGGGGTGGGAAAACTGTGAGTCTGAGTCGAAGCGTGTTTACACAAAAAAGAAAATGTCTGACATTACCAAAGAGTCAGACAAGCAGATATTTACCGTCATGATGCCGTTTGCCGAATGCTGAACAAAAAGGTCCAGGACTCCATCGCTGTTGAAGTGACCCAAAGCTGGCTCGCTATGGGGAAACATTTTTTTTATTCAGCACACTGATTTCATATATGAAACTATAAGATTCAATAACTACATAATGATTTGTATTGACAGAAGTTGGAGTGTTTCATCATTTTTACGCTGCTCAGACCTGTGAATCGAAGCGTTGCTGAAAGTCCACTGCTTGTGTAAGTCGCGCTGTCTGAGCACGGACAGCGTGCTGGCTCCGTAGAACAACACCCAGTCGCTTCTGGTCGAGTTCAGGTTGGAGACTGCGTCCAGACTGTTGCGGTTGTTCCCAAAACCGGCCACTAGGGGGAGCAGGAACTCCACACGCTCTGATCCACTAAGAAGAAGAAGAAAGAAAAAGGATGGCAAAAAGTGAGATCACTCCACTATCTTGAACATGGATTATGGTGCATTAAGGCCATTGTAGATTGAAAAAATGGTAATTTAAGCAGAAATAAACTGAAAATTTGAGATTAATCTCAGAGATTTTCTAGAAAAAAAAAAACTTTGAAATTTCTGAGCTTCAATAGTTGACAATTTTAGACTTTTGAAACTCAGAAATTTCCCAATTTTTTTTTCTAGAAAATCTAAGATTAATCTCAAAATTTCTACGTTTCACTCCTTTTTTGTTTTTTTCTGTCTACGACGGCCATAATACGCCGTCGTAAATACATGACTCCCGTATCACCAAATATCACACCTCATGTTTCTCAAATATATATATTTTTCCTCTCAATATGTAAATGCACTCAAATTAGAGCTGGAATTTTTCCTTTCTCTTTTAGGAGAGTTCATCTTAAAACCTTAAGAGTTCTTCCACATATTTTCCAGGAGAAGCAATAAGCGAAGGTCGTACCTGTAAATGGAGATGAAGGAGGAGGAAGTGGTGTTCTTCATGCTCTCCCAGCTCAGATCCTTCCTCAAAACAAAACGCATTTCAGGCATTTTGTCCAACGCACGAACGTAGATGTCTTGCAAAGAGATGGCCTGGACGTTACCTGGAGACATGAATCAGGGGAACTCAGTCAGTTTCAATGGGTTTAGCTGTGGTTGAGAGTCCGGTCTCGCTCTGCCTCACCCAGTCCAAACAGGACGTAGTACGCTCCTTGCTGGGTCTCATGCAGCAACGGACCAATGAGCTTTCCTTGACCTTTAAGGTTGAAGGGGACGGGATGTCCAATTTTCTTCCCCGTCTGTCCGGAGATCAAAGTCAGCGACAGATCCAAAGTCTGAAAATGAATATTAAATACAGAAATAAGTTGAAACAAATCCTCAGGATCCAGGTTCGTTTAGCTAGGCGATTTATAAGAATCGGGGGAAATGACAGGAAGAAATAGAAAAAATCTTTTATAGTTACACTCATCTTTAAATTAAATAAAATCTGAATGTGAAAAAGTCCAACAGTTGGCATGTTGTTACCTCATCAGCAGGTAGAGTAGCTAGAAGCAGATCTGGGACGGAGTCGCCCTGGATGTCAGGAAGCAACACTGCCTGGGATTCAATGTTTCTAAGGGCGACCGACCACAACTTCCTCCCTAAATGGAGATAAAAAACCCATCTTTGATTACATGTTAGGAGCTCAAGCACTATTTCTATTTATTAAATAACAAATATCTAATATTTATTATATATTATAGATCTCAGTAATTAAATAACAATCTTCAATTGTCTGCAAAGTCCTTAAATTAAATTTTAAGTCAAATTATATCTTCCTTCAAAAATTACAACCACTGAGCATAAAATTAATTTACATATTCTATAATTCATATGGCATTTATAGTTATATCTTGTTCTCGACTGCGCATTTTTTATTTTAAATAAAGTTATGTGAGGAAAATGACTTCAAAATAAAAGCATGAATTTAACAAGTAGAAGAATTCTTAAGTTGAAAGCCAAAATTTCAACACAAAGTTTATTAAACTGAACGTTTACAAAGCAGCCAAGTAAATGACTGTTTTAGAATTTATAAGGAAAATATAATTTAGGGGATGCCAAGTCCGCTAGACGTTTTCAAAGTTAGCAAAAAAACAAGCAAAAAAAAAAAACACTAAAGTGCTAAGCTAAAAAGTAGCTGCACTGTTAGCGCATTAGCAAGATTAGGAGAAGTGTGCCCATCAATCTGTGAAAATCTTACATCCAAGTTAAACAATGTAGTTTGTGGGATTCAGAAAATGACGAAATACAAAAATAGCTTGTTTTCTTAGGTGATTTGCCAGTGCTTCATGAAGGCGATCCTAACCTGTGGTGCCGTTGACCGCCATGAGGCTGGACTTTCCGATAATGAGGCAAACAGGCGACGGTTGCGTGCTCAGCTGCAGACCACACTGGAGGTACATGACAGGCTCGTTCAGGACTTCCCTCCACAGCACCCGGCCGCTGGCGGCGCAGACGGCCACCGCGCTGTAAACTGGAACAATAAAATCCTTTTAGAGGGAGGGAATAAAATAAAATAAACCCAAAACATCCTTTTCACAGAGCTTACCTTTGCTCCTTTGCGTTGCGTGCGTGCGGTTGGTCCATTCAGTAACACCCAAAAGCACGTCCTCCACCGAATCGCCATCAACGTCCCATAAAGCCAGCGCTGGCGGAGTGACGCCTAACAGTAACCAAGGAGAAATGTTAGCCTACTCCTGCTAAATCCACCAGATGCTTTAGCTGAAGCTGATTTTATTTGAAGTGTCGGGATGCAGAGAAAAACAAACCATGCTGTATAATCACAAGTGACTAAATATAAAAAGGAGACATGGCAGTCTAGACAGCAGGACTCCTCAGTAAGTCTTAAGTGCTACTTTAGGTGTTTATTTCGGCCTGATTTGCCGACCTGCTAATAAGTGTTTATGTATGTTTGACTGTAAACTACAGATTTCTGAGTCATCTATACCTCCTGCGTCTCCCAGCGCTCGTTCCCACCGCAGCTTCTTCTCCAGCTCTGCCTTCTGGCAGGGAATCAGGAACGCACACAGCAGCACAATCAACATGGCACAGGCAAGAGGCACCAGGAAAAACGCGCTCCGGATTGCGTTTTTCGCTCTCTTCCTCTTCTCCTCTGCCTCAGAGCTGTGAGAGCCCAGCCCGGCGGCCCCAGACGGCCCGGCTCCTCCTCCTCTGTCCTCCCCGTTCCCCAGCTGCCCACGGCTCCAGTACTGGCCGCCCTTCAGGTCGCCTCGGCTCTTTCTGGGCTTGCTGGAAACGTGGGCCGTCCACTGGTCGTCGTCGTCTTCCTCCTCCTCCTCCTCGTCGTCCCGCACCCCGTCGGTGGCGCCGATCAGCCTTCCCAACCTCCCGTTGCGCGGCTTGGAGGAGCCCGGGGCCAGGCAGCCGTCCCTGCCCAGGCCGTTTCTGGGGTAGTTGAGCACAAGGTCATCCTCTTCGCTCTCGTCGTCGCTGTCTGCCTGGGTGAGAGGGTCGTACTCCCCGAGCTCTGAGCCCTTCTTCCCTGCAGGAACAAGAACAAAACTGGATTTGTTACTATTACAACACAAAGTACTCATAAAACCAAGGAAGCATGCTCTTCAGGGTTACCATGGCCACTCGTATAATCCTAGCAGATGTTCTTAGTAGGTCAGCGGTCATACATTTCACTTTTTTGTATAATTGATTGGATATTGCATTGAGAATTGATCAAAGTTTTTTTTTATTTTTTATAACCAACTCTTGCCTTAAACGTCTCCACAACCTGTCTGTGTTGTTGCTCGGCCTTCATGATGAGGTTTCTTCATGAAGTTAAACACAGATTCAACTGTTTACTTACTAGGCGGCTTCTGGAGTTGGCTTTAATTTAGGAAAGCAAAGGAAGACTGAATATGAATTTGATTTTATTCTAAAAAAAAAAAAAAAAAGAATTATATATACATATATATAATTCTTTTTATATATAATTCTCTCTCTCTATATATATATATATATATATATATATATATATATATATATATATATATATATATATATATCCACAACATGTTAGTTAGTTGAGTGGGTGTG
>CAEFZX010000233.1:0-24783 GCA_903066825.1 Alfaro cultratus | reverse complement strand
TATATATATATATATACATATATATATATATATATATATATATATATATATATATATGTGTGTGTTTGTGTGTATGTATTTTTTTATTATTTTTTTTTTACACTTTTTAAAATCTTTCCTGTAAACCTATATATCTTAACACCTAAATTTCATCTCTGTGGTACAATAAAGGCTATTTTTTTATTATATTTCAACACTATTGCTGAGTTCATAATGGGTAAAACACATGTTTTCTGGGGTTTCATGCAATCGCCCTGCAAATGATATAATTTACATGTCTATCCCTGTAATGAGTGAGACCTTATTTATCAAATAGGAACCCTTTTTAAAACTGCTCTGGTGTTCCTTGAAATCAAACTGTACCTGGTCTCTCGCCATCATTTTAACTCCAGAAAGTAACTAATCAAGTGACAGAAATGTCAGAACTGAAAAAGAATGGTATATGCTACTACGTCTGAATAAGCTCTCATTTAGTATATCTCAGTCCTTTATTTCACATTTTTCTTCTTGTAGCACTGAAAATGGCATCAAGTATTGCATTTTTCAGAAGAGTCGTATCAAGGTTGAAATTGCAATACTGTGAAAACCTAGAATTGAGCAACTTTCAAACATATTTTTTATCTAGGAACAAAGCCACTGATTTTCCAACGAAGAACCATGGCCAGTTATGTGAGGTCAACTATTCTCAGTGTTGGCAAACAAATACACAAAGGCCTTGAAGACTGCAATTCCACCCGAGATTTAAAAAAAATACCTTTGCAAGGAATTACAAGCGTACAACTAAAAATATTAGTTCTTTATAATGTATCCACTCATGTTGTACATTTTCCCAACTCCTACAAACAAGATCTCAAAAAGGGTTTGAGACTGGGGGTCTCAAAAATATATTTTAAGTGAAAATAACGTTAATATACAAAAAATTAAAAGGAAGCATCCAAATGAGGAACTTTAACCTCGTCGTATTTTGACATCAAAAAACAAAACATCTTAAATTGCATTTGGCTTTTTTTGAGATTCATATTGCCACAAAAGGTCAACTTGAATGGCTTCAGTTGTTTATAGAACCATAATGGTTAAGTTTCTTCATTTGAAGAAAAAATAAACAGAAAATTTAGTCAATGTAGTAAAGTGTATATAAAAAGTACCTTAGGATAAGACGATCCACTGGAAATCAAAAATAACTGGTTCATACTGATTCAAAGGGTTAAGGTGACATTGTGGTATCTTCAAAGGTTCTGTTAAAAACTAAGTTCAAAACTTTCACACCTGGTATTTAAATTCTCCCAAAAAGGTATTGGTTGGTTATCAGCATCAAGGTAAAACAAGGTTTCACAAAAACTTTACATTATACCTTTCTTAGAGTTTAAAGTCCTTCCAATGAAATGCCAGAGGGAGTTTTCTCTGGATGTATGGAGAACAGAGACTAAAGTGGTTCTATCCCTCTCCTGCCAGTTATTAGTTAGTTGGCTGAATAAAGGCTCCGATACTTTTCTCTTGCTTACTAAGAAGACAGCTTTAACAGTATGGAATTATTTAAGTGGCAAAAGAGAGATGAATCATGTATAGCTTTTTTATGTATAACTTAAAAAAGCTTCACCAATCACTTTTAAGCTGCTGTCACACTGCTTCCTTGCTCTGCATGTGAAAAAATTAAGGAGATTGAAGAATATATAGAGACTCCTCACTTCTTTGAAGCAACAAAGTGCTCCGCTTCTGAACAGCTCATGTGTATTTAGCGCTCAGCATCCCGAGGCAAGTTAAGCTTCATCAGTGCAGACAAAGCACCATGATAGTGCTACATGAAATTAAGTAATCCTATTATTGGTTAATTTCTGTAGTATTTGAGCAGCAGTTGCATAAATGCTGCAGTAGTGGTGCACATGTGTGGCAAGCAAGGGGCGTAAGAGCTGTGGCTCTTACGCTTCAGAAGTTTCCAACAGGTCAGTTTTTTTCTATTTTAAATAAAACACAACTTTGTCACATTACATGTGTTTGAAATATTGCATACATACAATCAATAGATATGTTTTTATACTCTAGCTTATCCTACTCCCCTTTGATTTAGTACTGAATTTATTTTATAGTCTGCAATTATGGACTCCTTTACTAATCTGGTTCTAGCAAGCTCCACTTTTCCACTTCAAATCAGGACTGCAAGGTTGAGAATCATTTTATGATCTGGATTTGCAATTGGCAAATTTATAAGATAATAGGTGTATCTTTTCCATTTATAGCACAGAAAATATAGCAGCTACTGTTTGGGGGTGAAGTCAGTTCAAAGATAAAAGTCTGCGACATCATTATTCTTCTAGTTTAAATATTGACAATCTGCATCTACTAACACTGCAACACACGGCAGCCAGCAACTGCTGCCTTCGGCATTAGTACTTGGTTCAAATCGGTCAAACGTGCTTTTGTGGCAAGCAAGAGATCAAAAGAGTGTGTATTAATATTTGCATATTTGGTCCTCAGTTTTATTTCAGATCTGTGTCTTACTTATTTAGCTGAAGCTGCTATAGCTAAACACGTGACACAACTGTCTCTGCCAGAAAGGCAGACAAGCACACAGCAAAGAAAGACTGAGAAGGCAGCCGTCTTCACAGGCTAATTTAATCACTGTGTTGGTTCTAATAACCAATCAAGGTAGTCATGCAGGTAAGGTTTAAATCACTACAATTAAGGTAGGCTTATAAATTCTCTCACCGGGTTAATTTATAAGGCCTCACAATTGGATCGGCAAACCCTCACATACACACCTAGACACAGATCAGTACCTTCAAAGGACATTACAGAGATATGCCGACAGACTCACAGCTAGCCAAACCTGTACAAAATTTACCTGAGACTAACTTTTAAATTAAATTTATATACCCTCATGAATTAGAATATTCTTTGTAATTAGGCTGCAAGCAGATTTAGCTTCCCCATAAGATGAGCTATAACTGCAATGCACACATATTTATATATACACACACACTTTTGCCTGCAGCAAAATTCACTACCAGACATCAGATGCACAGAAGGGGGCTGCTTGCAGCAAGTGAACAAATCCAGCGCTCCGACAAATCTGTCAAGTCTACAGTCAACAGAGTGGAGAAGAATAGTCAGACAGGCTGCACAATTTGACTGTTGACTCGCTGTATGGTTCAAATTCCACTAAGCCCTGAACTTCAGTCAGTCTGACAGGAAGTACAAGAAAGCACAGGAGACATCAAACGGACGTCCACGTGTTATTTGAGCTCTACATACCTGCCCTAACGTCTTCTCGCTGCCTTATCACAACACACAGCTCGGCACTGGTACGCACAGCCATGAGAGAACGGCTACAATTGTCTTATTTGCACATGGAGCATCCTCCCCCATCAGCTGTGCTAGCACCAGCAAAAGTGAGACAGCGAGGGAGATCAGAGTAATGAAGTGAAGGAGCTGTGTTGTGAGTGAGCTAATCAAAGTGAACCATGCAGGGCCACCTCTCCCTGTGATCAAGACTAGATGACCCAGGGCCATAATTAGTCTGAGACTTTCATTCTGATAGCAGCAAATTAACAGACTTCATTAGGCTTTTTTTCCCCTCCTCTCTCCATCTATTCCTGCTGCACCAAGATCGCTAAAAGTATTTGTGTGTCAGCACTAACATCTACAACATCACAGTCATTTTTGTTTTCTTTTTATAAAGAGAAAAAATCTATCCCACAGAGAGAACAAGTAAGTATACTCTTTTACAAAACACATTTGCAAATCTTGACTGAAGTTCACTGACACAATAAGATTCATGACTGATTAGAAGCTTGTTAATCAGTGTGTATTGGCCTGTGGGTATGAATTTCACCAGGAATTTTATTCTCAGCGGAATAGTGCCCTCTATAGGACTCCTGAAGATGCACCATTGCCCCCTTAATATGTTTGTGTATGTCTGTAAGCTAAATGAGTATTTTCAGACAGCTGTCATATCAGGTTTGAAGCATTGTTATCTCAATTTCTTTTCACAGCGACAGCACGTGTGTGATCTTAACAGTTGTTAAACCCACCCTAACATTTCCCAAGTCATTCAGTGGACTGATGACAGCCTAAATCATTCATCACTGAAGTAATTTGTTCTTCGTTTTCCCCCCCTTCTCTCCTCATGCTCCAACAAACATGTCGACGCCCACCCCTTTAACACCCCCTCCCACACTGCGTACACAAACCTGCATTGCACATGAAAAATCACAGTAAAATATAAAGTCGCAAAGGCAAATATGTTTTTAACGAGCCCGCCCATTACCTTAGTGATACGAGGACACAGAAAAACAAAGCGGGATCAAATTGAAGTGCTGATGCCTGAAACACTGAGGCAGAACAAGAAAAAGAAAATACAGGAGTAAAAAAAAAAAAAGAAGAAAAAAATAGGGGGGGAAAGCATGACAAGGTTAACAACACGGGGGAAAAATCAAAAATGGGAGCGAACAGCTTGTGAGGACTATGAGTGTTTGAGGCAAAACTGGTGACATTTTCAAGCATTTCAAGACAATGTTAAAAGGTGCAGGTAATTGGTGTGTAAGGCCCACTGAAGTGCTGTCAAAGCGACATAAAAGCAATTTGGCATAGTTGTGTTATGTACACATTTTAATATATGCTGAACAGGAATATAATGGGATGGACATCATTTAAAGACTGCCACGTTTGCAATGTGTGCATTACGTGATCAGACCTTCCCTTTCAGCAGCAACATGAAAAGCCTTTAATGATTTTTGCATTTGATGATATGTGTCATAATGGCACAGATTTTCTGAAGCCACACACAAAAACTCATTATAGAACTAATGGTGCTCTTCAAAATGTCAAAGTAAAAAGCATGAAGTGAACGGGGTGGTAAAAAAAAAGCAAAGAAGAAAAAGACGGACTTGCAGGAGAGAAAGTCCATTTGATCAGAGCCGATATGTACCCATAGAGAGAAATACTAACTGCAAGACAGCGTGAGACAGACATCCTGCTGCTATCCTCAGATACAGAGTGTTTCATAACAAACTGCATTTGCAGTCTTACATCCTTTTAGAGGCTAATTCTATCTCCTAATCTCAGTAATCTGACCACATTTCAAAGTCCTCCTGTGTCAACATATACTTTACATTTTACTTGAATAAAATCCAGCAGAAATGAGAAAAGTAATAAGGTGATTTAGGTTTTGCACTTAAGACAAATTGAGGGTAAATGAGAATGTAATAACTTCACTTTCTAAAGCCACTTGGAGGTATTTAGTTTAAACAAGGCCACCTACTACCACTTTATTCTTGTCATTTCATCCCCACCTTCTCTGATGTTCAATCCGCCATAATTCCTACGACAGTGTCCACCAACCTCTTCTCAGCTGCTTTTGTCTCATTGTAATTCAAAAGCTTATTAAGTTCTGCACACAGCAGACTATGAAAGCTCCTGAATTTCTGAGAAATTTCCCCACCTTTGAGAGACATATTATCCACCACGGATATGTTAAGTGAATATGTTAAGTGGATATGTTAAGTGGGTCCAATTTAGATGTATTCTGAGAGTTATTGTAGTTAAGGTTGACAGCACTGAAGCACGAATTTGAATGATCATGGCTCTTTAATGTGTCACATAGTTTGACAAGTCACACCAAGCTGTCAGCTCTGACCGCAGACTTTAACTCCACCTGGGAGCCTTCACTTCCCAAAACAACCCATACAAGCTTAACCTCTCACACACACCCACACGCGCACACACACCATCTCTTCCATCAAGTATTCTACAAATATGCATTGTGCAGACTGACAGAGCCCACACAAACACGCCATCTTCCTAGGTCATTATATTTATATGGAAATGGGCTGTCTAATTATCTCTTACAGCTTGCCAGTAGTGAGCAACGAACTTGTCGTTACCCAACTTTCTCTTTAGCAGGCTACATTGATCTTGAGAGCAAACCATTAATAACATACAGGAAATGCTATCTAGAAACTATATGAAAAGACGGAAACTTGTAAAGCTCCTTTGTTTAAACACCTGATTTCTTTTTCCCCTACAGAATGAGGGTAACAATGTTTGACAACTTTCCCAACTCCAAGCTTTTAATCTTTTACATGGTGATGTATAATTAACACCAACTCATTTCAAAGTAAAGATCGACTTTCAATTACTTTCCAACCCATTAATAAACATAACCTCAATAAGTAATAAACCCTGTAATATAAAAATAAACATAGCAAGCAAGAGCAGTGAGCTCAATAAGATTGCATATTCAAGATTACAATGTTTGCGAGGATAAAACTAATGCCATATTTGTACAAGGAAAAGGTTTATCTAATTACTGATTTATAAATGTGAGGCAAACAATGGAAGGGCCACTTTTTTGAGCCTCTGCATCTCTCATCATATAAATCCAATGTGCTGTGATTGCTTTCTAAAGCCACTATAGTGCTACATTTCACCCAATGAAAACACCAAATGCACAGGAATAGCAATGCTACTTTACTGCTGCTGTTTTATCTTGTCATGTCTTCTGCACACACAGCATCATGGAGGAAACACAAAGATAACCAGCGTTTGTACTGCATAACCCTTGATGTCTGTGTTTGGGATACCAGGAACCATCTACCTCACTAACCACACACTTACACTGGCTGATAGGAAGTTTGCTTTAGTTTTATTATGCTTTTATTTGAAGATCATTTTCTCTTTGATGTCAACCTACTGAAGGCAATATTCATGGAGAGCAGGCATGACAAACAACTAATGACTTCACCCAGATTAAATTCCCTCATCAACCACCTCATTGTGGATATTTAATCTGTATTAGTAAGTAGCCAGATGTATGTTACGTAAATAAAAATAACTTTCGTAGTAGATTTTGTTGATTGGTTTATTTATAAATCCACTGTTGAGGTGAAGCCTTATAACTTCAATATTTTTTATTTTTTTTTCCAGGTCAAGTCTGAGATGTGATCCTGCCATACTAATAATGTGTTGGTGGAAGAACCTGCTACTGGGGATATGTGCTGTAAATCTTTTTGAAAATTAAATGAAAGGACATTCAGAACTCTAAAAAATGGCTGTGACCTGTTGCTGCCTTTTTCATCATAAGGTGCACTTTGTGCTGGTTTATCATACTGTTTGAGGGTTCAACTATATTGTTGCCATGCACTAAAATTCTGGTCATCAGTTATTTAGTGAGTTAGCTTAACTTTCACAGTATTTTATCCTCGCATATCATATTGGTCTTTGTAATTTAGATGTTAAAGCTCCTGAATTGATCGGGACATCTTGATACACATGAAAGAGAATGGTGAGGATAGTTATGGCAACACTCAATAATAATATTTCATGTTTTTAAAGCTGTGCCACTCTGTTTAGAAAAGATAAATTCAGCTATTTGTATATACTTCCTTTCACAAGAAACAGCAATAGAAAATAAAGGAGTATTACCATCTCTCTGAATAAGGTAATGTTTGAAGCTACAGTTGTCAATTATGAGCGGCATGTCTGTTAAACAACATATTGTCGGCTTGCTGCCCAAACAGACGGCCGGTCTAATTAACCACCTAATCTTAGCTTGTTAGAATGTTGTTCCTCAACTTTGATTTTTATGTCTTTAAAAATACACCTAAAAAGAATAAGGTAAGAAAAGTAGGGTAAAACTTTTTTAACAAGCAAATTATTTTTAACCCAATACTTGAAAGTGCAGCTTTATCCACAAAAGTTTGAATTAAGCAAAACAGTTTCTGTCTCTTCTTTTTAAATCGATTATGCTTGAATGGTCAGATCAAGTGACTAGGTTATTTAAAACTCACAGATTTCTATCAATTAGAAAAATCTTTCTCAGAGTGAAAAGACATTGTTAGTATGGAATATCTATTACTTTTAGGCTGTACCTAAACATTTACATGCAAGTAATAGGTAAGAAAAATAACTATAAAATTGAAAAGAAATACATAATCATAACACTTTCCATTATATCTACTATTTGTGGGTATTTTTTCTTGGATTGCAACTTTGCAATTGGTTTAGGTTACGCCAGTATTCTTGTATCCTAACAAAAAAAGTGATCTTTGTGGGTTCTGTATAATTGGATCTTATTTATTAGCTGCCCCCAGGAAAGGGCAGCTCTCACACTGTTGTTCTTTTTTCAAACGCTCTAGCAACAGCTTCATCACTCAGCCATCTTTTGATGAGTGAAAGTGATGAAAGGAAAAATGCTTTATATTCTACGCATCAACTGAGATATGCATGTGGGAATATTTAAAGTGAATGCAATAATTGGTACGACTGACAATTTCAAATACAGAAAACAATCAGAAAAGAAAAAGATCTGTATTATTACAATAGAAAAGGGATTAAAAGGCAAATTCATCCACAACACAAACATATTCCTTTTACTGTGATTTATAGATTAACAGAAATCTAAGCATAAGCACCACTTCATTGATTATTTGAAATACCTTAAATATACAGCACCTATAGAAATGAGCATAAATCTGAGAAAATCATTAGTTACAGACGTATTTAACAATTTTGCTACATCTCACCATACTCCTTCAAATTAACATTTTAATTTCTAAGACAGCAGTTGTTTCAGTAAAAACTAAAAAAGAACTATAAATATTACTCATGACTAATGGAATGCTTTAAAACTTTGCAGTAAACCTCATAAGCACTTCCACTAGGAATTACAAGTGTACAAACAAATCTGATGTTCTAAACTGAGAAGTTATGGATTTACAACAAAATACCTCAAAACAAATTCTGTATTGTAAATTTAGAGAATCTTAATAAATGCCAGGCATTTAAATTTAGCTGCATTAACCAAAACCCATTTTGTACTTAATGAGGGTGCCACAACGAGTTAAAAGGTTTTCAGTTTGTTTTTTTTATCCCATTCAGATTGTGTCAGGTTGGTTTGTCAATAAAATATCATGAAGTCATCGCCATAATACAGTCTTTAAATTTGTCCTTACTGTGGAAAATTAAAAAAAAGAAACTATAAGCAATTAAGAACAAGCAATACACAATTGCTGGAATAAATTTAAAAACAAAACTCACCTTTTGGTTCTGTTCCAAATCAAGCACAGCATGCAGCCAAGCAGAAGTTCAGTCGCAAAAGTCGGATTTAAAAAAAAAAAAAAAAAGCAAGACAAGAAAGAGAAAGAAGCAGAAACAGAGCAAAGAGGGGAAACAAAGATGTTAGTGATGTCTGAAGTGAGCACTGATTCAGAGTTGTTTGTTAGCAAAGAGAAAACAACCAAACCGCTGCATTGTAAAATAGATGTGCAACAAACCACTGAATGAGCTTAGACAGATTAGGTTCAGTTTGTATTTCTTCACAAAAACACACTTGTCAAAAGAAAAACAACTGAGTTTACTGTAATTACAGAAAATTGTTGAATTTCAGTCGATATGTGCAAAAGGACTTAATGTTCCAGCAGAGATTAGCGCTTTCAGTTTCTAACGAAACTGATAGCAAATGATGACAGTCGCGTAATTACGTCAGACATCACAGGTCGGAGCCATTTAGACCTCATCTGAATGAAACATAATATCTCACAGATTGGTTTCCATCATTACAGGCATTAATGTTCTAATATTGCCTGACAGATTCTTAATACGCTGGTACCTTTTGCCCAATTTCATTACAATGGTTAGAGAAGTTTTTATTTTTATTTTTTTGCATTTTTAGGTAAAAAAAAAAAAAAAAAATTTAAATTTAACTTTAAAAAGTATTTATGAAAAGGACAGATTTAATAAACCTCAATTATTTGGAAATTTACTCACTAATATACAGTTTAAATAAGTGAAACCTGTTTTGGATGTGTGCAATTATTGAAAGTTAAATGGTGCATTCTTGAAAAAATAAACAAAAAAATAATTTTAAAAATCTACCGTAAAGTAGTTAGTGTACAGTGACACTGTTTTAAGCATTTTTTTATGGAGAAATTGAAGAGTTCCCTAAAAACATTTTTGAAATCAGATCACATTTTTTGTGGGAAACAACATGCACCCTAAAACAAGGATTCAGTGATAAAAACGCTCCATTTGACTTACACATACAAGTCAATTTTCCTAAGTCCTCATTTGAACTTAATTCCAGTTGGGTTGTCCATCTTTCCATTTTTTTGTTTAAAAATGTTTAATTGTATTTTACTGTCACCGTAAAAACAAATTTCTCTACGGAGTGACATTATCTGAATATCAACAATAAGGCATCTAGTTTTAATTCTACTTCTGAAACTATCAAATATAACAAAGAACAAGTTATTGTGAACAACTGCCGTAGAGTGGTAGGTCATGTAAATCAGAGCAGGGCCAGCATATGTTGAGAAATACGCTACACACAACTTAACACCTTTCTGCCAAGGCAATAGCAAACATACACAATTCATGTGGTTTTCATATTAGCTCAAGAACAAGCATGCAGAGAACAATGTGGTGTGGGTTTCCATGGCTGAGCAGCTAGACCTAATAAAAAGATCCTTACATAACCAAGAGCAATACAAAGAACCAGATGCAGAGGTGTAAAGAACACCATTGCTCGACTGTAAAGACATGTTTTTTTAGATTTCTGAATCATACCTCTTTGTTTGGGTTTGCCAGTTGCTAGAAGAACAGCACATCCCTGGCTACAATTTGGCAAGAGTAACATTTGGTGTAGAAGGGATTGAGGTGTAGGGGTATTTTTCAGGAGCTGGGTTTGGCCCCTCATCTACAGTGAAATCAACTCATATTGATGCAGAATATAAAGCATTTTTGGACTATTCCAAATGTTGCCATCTTTGTGGGAACAGTTTGATAATGGCTCCTTTAGGTTTTAACATGACACTGCACTAGTGCCCAAAGCAAGATCCATGACTTTCACTGCTTCCTGATTTCAACATTATAAAGCACAGTCTGGATGAATTAGAGCATAGACAATGAGCCAGGTCTTCTACTATAACATTAGTGTCTGACCTCACATAGTCTAGAAAAATTCACACAAACACACTTCTAAACTTTGATTTCGCAGATGAGATAAAGCCACTATAACTTCAAAGTTTGCAGCTTCATTGCATAAGAATTGATCCTTCCCCCTGGTCACTTTAGGTATAAAGTAATCTTAACTTTACCAACAAGTTTCTTCTTAATTGAAGTAATATTAACATTTTGAATATCCCAGAGTTCTGATTTGAACCTGATCGAGAATCTGTGGATGGAACAAAATTTGATGGTAACTAGGTCTTCCATATTCAAAGCATTGCTGTTCAGTGGCAAAGGCAAATCATCAAATTACAAAAGGAAACATGTAACATATTGCTCAGCAATTAAACTCTACCAGGTGTATAAATAATGTTTGTGCACTGTTGTTGTGCAACCAAAATTTTAACATATATTTTATACTTTTTTATTTCCTTAAAAGCCAATTCTGTTTGTCACTGTTCTTACATCACCCATATAGAAAGTTGAGAGTATATGCTTGACTGATTGTAGCAGAATTACAATTGAGACCAGTTTATTACTGACATCGCAATTTTATTTCTTTTACTCATTCTAGACACTAAAGGCAAACAATGACAGAAATATATACATTACACTGAACAGCCATTGATCTGAAAGTTTATTTCTTCATCTGAGTTTATGGGAAAAAAATGTTCCACAGATGATAGAAGATTTAATCTTTGTGAAATAAACAAATATAACCTTTCAGCTTTACGCTAGGAGAAACGATAACATCTCAGGACACAAGTAGGAAGAAATAGGACTGCGTGCCTGGGGTTGTAATGCCATGAACTGCCCATGTGTGTAAACACAGGGTCAGTGTAGAAATAATTTCTGAATGAGGGTCAAAAGTACTGAGCAGTTCACATACATGTGCGTGGGGGGGGAGGTAGAAAACTTGCTTATGTTAAAATAACATAATACTAGACGTTAGGATTATTGGGACAAAACTTCTAATGCTCTGCCAGTAAACAACTATTTTCTTTGTAAGAGACTTTAAAAAATCTGTCTCCTCTGGTCAACACAGAACTAAGCAAAATCTCTAAGTAGATTGTTTTTTGGAATAATTTAAATAAATGGAAAAAAGCAAATATCTTAAATGGTTACATCTGATTTAATTTTATTGAAATAGATTCCCAAATTATTTGTCCAAGAAATCTGGAGTAGTTCACTGCATTTCTGACATTCATTCCACTACACACAGATCGACTACATACCTCTGATTTCTGCTGCTTTGAAAATAACGTTTTATTTTTCTGAGAAATCAAGCAGTCAGACACCAGTCTACCGTTGTTTCAGATTACACAGGACAAGCATCTGCTGTGCTACAAGTGAGCAGAAGGGGGGAATAAAATGCAGAGAGATATACAAGAACAGCAGGGTTGGAGATGGCTTCTCTGACTCAATTTTGAGTTAGAGAACTCTTCAGAGAAACTGCTTTTTCTAGTATTTGCTCCTTCAAAATTCAAAAGGAGTGTCCTTTTAAAAGTTTTATGTTTTCTTGCTGTGTTAATGTGTTTGGGGTGGAAGTACTGCTGTAAAACCTAAATATGTCCAAGTCTCCAAGCGGACAGTTTAAGGTTATTGTTCAGTATTTTAGATCACCATCAAATTTCAGATTTACTTTGGGTTCTGAACAACTTAGACTGGCAGCGCTACCCTAATAGAATACTACAACGCTTTTCACAAGACAAAAATAAAGCCAACAAACTAGCTACAACATTTATGGTCTGAAAGGAAAGGTCAAAAGATTACCAAAGCATTAACAAGTAATTCTGGGGGAAAATCTGATAACTATCTTTTCCATTTCTACCAGACACATCGCAAAAATGTCAATCTGACACCGCAACAGAAAAAAATCATGGGATTACCAAACATTTGACATCTGGTGTTATCTGGAGACCACAAAATGCCTAAAAATATTTTGTCCATAAATCTACAAAACTGCAGTGTTCCTAACTTGGGGGTTATGGCCCTCATAGTTACAGCCAAAATTATTCATACCACTGGCTTATTTATTAATTTTACCAACATTTTGACCAAATCGGCAGTTGCTCAGGGCATTTCGGAAAGCTTTGAGTTTTCTATTGCTTTTATGGCGTTCTCAAAAGTAAATTGCCTGTGTGTTCTGACATACTGGTCAAAACAGGCAGGCTATTTTACTCGCATTGTGCGAGACTGCTGAATTTTATCCAACCACAGAATTAATATGATTTCCTTCATTTCAATTAAAGGAAAGCACATAACCACTGCAATAGGAAAAAAAACAACAACTCTAATTTGTTGGGAGATGCCCATCTTTCAATCAGAAACAAACTTCTTGGTTGAATAAAAATAATTAGATTTAAGTCCATATGAATAATTTCAGATTTAATACTATTAGAAGAAGCCTACAAAATAATGCTGTCATAAAATTATCCATTAAAATATGTTATTTGAGATCAGATTTTTGATTTTCTATTCTGCTAAGATGCTCAACCTCATATACATGCTAGTCTTCACAGCAAGGACAACTGTTCCAAACAGTACACAAACTGTGAGTTTGCTGTATTTTCAGTCAGAGTACATAATTGCTCATTAACCACATTTTTTTATAATGACAACAATAACAATATGAGCTGCTGAAAGCCCTTAACACAAAGCAGCCAGAAATTGGATGTAATGATCCTGTCAACAGTGAAGCTAGACTGTCACTTTCCACCACAAAAGGCGGGATGTCTGAAACACCCAGACAGTGCCCAATGTGCTAAGTGAAAAGGAGGAAAAAACAGTTTAAAGAACTTTAAAAGCAACTAGTGCTAACTATGCACTGATTGACACTAATTATGTATGTGTACAAACATTTGTTGATTTGTTTACTCCAAGGTTACGACGAGCTCGCCCTTCTCACATCATCTGCTGAGTGTGTGGATGCATTCTATTCTTCGTCACACCAGCAACAGTACCAAATAAAAACAGGTAATTAAATCTTTACAACTGCCAAAAGCAACATGTTTACCCTCTCCGTGCTGACGGCTATCCACATAGTCATACAACCTAGGTTATGCATAGTCTATTTATTCCAAGGTGAAAACATATTAAACTCGTACAGCACAAAGTGATAAGAGCATGCCATATCAGATGGAAATTGTGGTCCAGCACAGCCTAATTTGCATGATTTTTTTTCAGCAATTAATACAATTTAATTTAATTTTTGCTTGGGCTTTGGGAGTCAGCACAACACAGCAGGACAGTGAAAACAAACTGCTAGCTGCTATTCAGTTTAATAAAATTAATCCATTGTGTCTCATTTTATCTGCAGCTTGTTACTGTCAGGTTCAGAGCATCCATTTGAGATGCTGATGAAAAAATTGCAATTAAAAAAATGTAAGCTTTGCACATTCTTCCTACAAACAGCAGCCCAACTATATATATATACCCACATTTATAGTAGTCAAAAGGCACATTGGCCTAGATCAGAGATAGACAACTTTAAATAAGCACTATTTATAAATGGCTTTAGGGTGCAGAAGACTGTCATCATGGCCAAACATGAGATACACTTTTGTATAGCTCATGTTTGGCCAATGTTTGATGTTGTAGAGCGTAGTAACGTCATCTTTACTAATTAAAGATATTAAACTGACTTTAAAGTCCAGCACTGTCCACTGTCATGAGCCTCTAAAAATGTGAATAAAGAACCTAGAAAGCAGTAAACAGTTCTTCATACAAGAAAATGTAGTTTGACTGACAGTCAAATGCATCAAAAGGTCGCATGCACCCCAGAATGCTCAACAAGACATCCCTGCTGCTCTGAGGTCTCATGGTAGATAGTCCTTTGTTACACTAAAGCAACAAATGTAGAGAAGCAGGAATATGAGCTGCTCGACTTGAAGCGTCTGGTTAAGAAATTAAAGGAAGCTGCCAGAATCAGGAGGGACATGTCTGAAGTTCTGTAGCTTCTCACCTCAAAGCTGTTTAGTTCACTGGAGAAGACCACACGAAGGACAAGCAAAGGGTTTTCTACAAAACATGCATCCTCAAATTTGTATTCTGCTTTGCGGCAAACCCTCTCCCCTCTCTCTCTCTCAGGAGAACTACGCCTTAAGATCACTTTTAAAAAATTACAAAAAAAAACAAGCTGCCTCCTAGCAAGCAAAATATGAACAGGGTTTTTACACTTTGCTTTATATTGGAAAACCTTGAATGTCAAGTAGCTCATATCAAGACCTATAATTTACTGAAAAGTCACCAGATTATAAAATGCCAGGAAGCTTGGTAGTAATATTAGTGCAATATGCACTAGATCTAAAGATGTTTCTCTGCTCAACACATATGAATCCGTTTGTAAGTTTCCTCCCAAGGATCCATGATGTTCCACAGAACACTGCTAATAGCCTATCTGTTTGGTTTAGGTGTGGTAAAATACAGACAAATCTAAAAGTTGCAGAACACTGGTCCTGGTTTGAAGCTTGTGGTGCCAAACTGCAAGAAGACCACAGCATATTACAGAGATCAGTTATCATTTTATTCCCTTTAGAGGAAAACTTTGTCCTCTAAAATAATTGTCAATGAACCTTCGACTACAGCTGCAAATGTAGAAACAATTATCTTTCTGTGTTTTTGTGGTGTATTTTTATACAAATGCTAATTTTAATAAAAATGCTGTTCTATTTAGGGATTGACAACAAATTTGATCTTGCAGCACTTTGTAAAAACATAACATTTAATTGCAAATTTCACTGTTGTGTCTTTGTGTAAAGACAAAATAACTCTAAGTTTAAGGTCAAATTCAGTTTTATATCAAATTATTTGGCTTCCCTTTGCATTTATTCTAATACCATCCAATAATTCTGCAAGACATGACAGAGCCTTCTACATACTAAAACTAGATGCAGCCAGGTTAATAAAGTACTCTTTTTTTTTTCTTCTTTTTTTTAAACCATGATTGCTCTAGTGTTCCTCTTTTTGGCCATCACCCTATGGACAAACACATGTGACTGGAAGGATGCTGCTTGAGTTTCTTTGACACCCTGTGTTTTTAGTAGCTCAACACAGAAAGCTGATTCTCCAACTGGCTAGGCTTTGGCTGCATTGTTTGCTGCAGTGCACCACATTGGTCAGCTTGTCATGCCTGAGGCATGGAAAGTTGGCCAGCGAGTCTTTAAAAATGCATACACCATGGCCTTTGTGCAAGGCTTCCTTCTGTTCCTTAGACGATGTTATCATTCCTTTTGGTACATTTTCCTCCCTTCTTTGTCCTCTGTTATTACAATGCCTCCAACCATCTCTGCACACCATCACCTGTGTCAGGTATTATGCACATGCTGCAGTGAACTTGAGCCAAGAGGCCGAATAAAATATCAGCATGCAAAGCATGACATCCAGACACATGGAATATGTAACAATCCACAAATTCTGCACTCCAAAAAGTGAACGTGCTTAATGTTGTTATTGCAAACACTAATATAGAAATGACAATATGCTTTAAGTATGATATACTGTGCAGCCCGAGATGTAGTTTACTGCAGTGACAGTGAAAGTGTTTGAAAGGATTTGAGAGTATTTAAAAGCAGTATGCTATTATTACTATAAAGGAACAGAAAAAACTGTCAATCTTTAGCTATTTATAGCTAATAGTTATAAGAATGAATTTTACTTCCATGATTGATTCACTACAAGAGACAAGTCCAAAACTCCATTGTAGCCTTATGTCAGACCAAGGTCTTTTGTTTCAGACAAAAGGAATGACAAGACTATTTGTCTACTCTTTTTAATCAGGAGTCCTGCATTAGAGAAGCAGTATGACTCAGATCTGTTTACAAGTTCTTTTATCCAAGTCAAATCTCAAGTCTTTCGCCCCAAATCAAGAATCAACTCTCATGTCTCCAACAACTGAAATAAACATTTTCTCATCAAATCCACATCTAGATCACCCTTAAACCTGGAGCACTCTAGTATTCTTTTCATCATCAATCATACATCATTGTCGTATATTTTCTGTTCATAATTAATAAAGTATAGGCGTGCTGCTAACACAGAGGGGGGTGGTCTCGCTAACATTTCCCAGTAACAAAGTAAACCCAGCATTTTATTTACAGTTTAGCAAGAACTTACTCAGAAAGCAGAAGCGAGCAACAAAAGAATAAAGAAGTTTGCAAAGCCAAAAAATGAATTGTTAATGACAAAAATTGTGTCATTGCTGTTGCCTTTTTAATGTTTAATATTCATCCAGATGCTACTGCTCTTAAGTGAAATGAAACATGATGCTACAAGGCTATTTTTAATAACTCTACAAGCCCACAAGCACGTTTGCATGAGAGTTCAATAACTGACTCACAGGGGCTGAAGCAACTGGATTTGACAGCATGACAAAGTAGTCATATCTCCTTCAACCTGAAGTGGGGCTAAAAAAAAATGCAGAACAAAAAAAAATGAAGAACAGATCATTTACAATAAATGTAGAGTTTTTATTTAGTTTTTTTTTTTCTTCTTCTTATTTAAATGCAACTAAATTTAAAATTTACTGCCAACAGATGTTAAAAACACAACGGACCGAGGGTGGGTTTATGTGCTTCAACTAAAGTTGGAACAGTTAGTTGGTTCAAAAGATTGTGTTACTTTGAAAATCAAGACATTTAAATCTGTGAAATCATCTCCTCTGTGAATCATTGTGGTTAAAAATCAAGACGAGCCCTTGTTGGGTTCATTAGTTTAAGTTTTAAAGAATTACTTGGGTTTTGAGATTATATAATCTAAAACATAAGAATTCTATTAGAAAAGATATACAGTGAACCCTCGCTATAACGCGGTTCACCTTTCACGGTCTCGCTGCTTCACGGATTTGCGTCGTGCATTGTGTTCTGCATTCTGATTGGCTAAACAGTCTCTCCGCTTCTTCTCTACCTGTGTGTCAATAATGTTGCGGTTTAATATGTACACGTACGTAAAACAGCTTGCCAAATTTAAGTTTGCAAACATAATCGATGGTGGCATGTCGGTTTATAAGAATCTTTTTGCCCAGAAGAAAAAAGAGCGACAACAACCTAACTATGTCCTTCTCTTGAAAAAACACACCTGCACCGCGGGCTTTAGAAGAAAAAAACCCTACAGAGCGGAGTCAGGATGCAGAGGCTCAGTCAGAAGAGAAATGAAATACACCTGAGTCACTATTTGTTCTACTGTAGACATTTTCTCCCGTTCTAATCCAATGACTCAGGTCACGGTGGGGCGGTGCTGATATCCGCAATATGAAGCCTTCAGTTCGTATTGATGATTAAAATTATTATTTTACAGTAAAGTAGTTATTTGTAAAAAAAAATAAAAAAAAAATAAAAAAAAATTACACAGTACTTTTATTTGTTAAACAAATGCTTGGGCCTGTAAAAAGGTTTTGTTCTTTGGTTCCAATGTATTATGGAGTATTTCATTGTATAATAATTGTAAAAAAAATAAATAAAGGTTAATACTTCACAGATTTGGCCTATCACGGGTTCTTTTTGGAACGTAACCCCCGCGGGAAACGAGGGTTCACTGTACAAGATAATTCTTCAATTTCAACTTGAGTAGAGCATTATGGATCCTTTCTGCCAGTAAAACCTTCTTTCAACTAAAGACAACCAGCCCATCTTAAAAGGCACATTTCCACCACAGCTAAGAGACGAATGTCGAAGATTAAAAAAGATCAGCTTTTTATTCTACCAACATCATAGGGTGTGGGGAGAGTATGCTGCATAGTTGTCATTAATATAAAGCTTTCTTCAAGTCTTTATGTACACTTGGTTAAAATCACATTCTTTTTGAAACAACTTGCAGCTTGTAATCTGTTTTAGCAAGGAAATGCCGATATGAGCCTAAATATTTGATTACAGTATTTTGATGTTTTTTAAAGTCCAATCCCCATAAACGCTGTCCAGCAAAACTTAAAGATAAAAGCTTTATATTATTGAATAGGCTGCTTCAGAACACCAGTTGCATTATACAGTGCAATTGCACCACTAAACTGCAATCAACTCTGTTTAACCACATTTTCAAATAGACTGATATTTATTGACACTCTTAGACCCAACAGTGGAAAAAATATTTAGCAAATTAGTCAGTTGGGGTTTTATGATTACAGTGAGAGGCTATTTTGAGTTCTCTGGCAACAGACATGCAACAATAGTGGTTCAACTTTAAGTCCTCATTTCACTATGTACTGCTTATGTTATAAGCACTGAGGCATGCAGAACACATGCGGAACAAGGCTTGAAAGCGTCTCTTGTAAGGTGAAACTTTTTCCCTGTGGATATCTCTCTTTTGACCTCCCAAGAAGATACCTGTACGTCTGTTTACCATTTAGTTCAAGCTGTATTATTCAACACCTTGACGGTCAGAAACTACACTGCAGCTGTGTGTTGGTGGGTTTTAGGCACCCTGAGAGCAGCAGCATAGAGTTGTGACAGGTAGATAACACCTGGATGAATAATTCAAGTTGGCATAAGCGAGCCAGGCACTGACAAGAAAGAAAACACAAGACGTGAATAAATCATCAGTGACAGGACTAATAGACCAAACACAGGGAAGGACAAAAGTGATAAAATCTCTAGCTACCTCCTGCTCTGGCTTTAATCACTCCAACAATCTCATACATGAATATTGCAGGTCTTACTAGACATACTAATGTTCAACTGTGTGGTGTTTTATGAAGCAGAGAAATCTGTACTGAAATTCATTTAGTAAGCTCCAGAGTATCTCCTTAACTTGAAACAACTGCAACTTTTACGGAAAAGTTTCACTGATTCTGCGCAGATGAATAGACCAGTTATTAACATTCTTAGATAATGACAAATCGAGCCTTCAAAGAATACACAAGCAATGCAGATGGAAAGTGACAATACATATTGAAAAAAAAAAAAACTTAAAAGCATCTGACCTGTTCTCTGTGAGCCAAAAGTAAGAGCAACTCTGTAGAGGAGTTCTGGCTTGGCATACTGGTCCTCATCAGCCAACACCCAGAAACAACCTTCTGACATGTCCTGTGGACGAATCTGAAAACACAAATTCACATCAGAATAAAATTCACCAGTACTCATGATGTATGATCATAATCAGAAACCATACTAACAGAAAAGCTGTATTAAAAGGTATAATGACACAAACATAACAAATTAAATACTAAAATAGATTTTAATCTACCCTCTTCAACCTTGTATTAATCAAAAACTTGCTGCTGTAAACTATATGATATCAGTGGTCAACTCAGAAATAAGGATCCGTTTATAAATATGCTAACAAAAACTTAAAAAGTCCCTGTTCTAAAAGTTCTAAATAAAAAAATCTAAAGTCACTTAGAAATCGATTTAAAATAATGCATTTTATTTTTTTTAGAAAGGCATTATTTTAAGTGGGAATTCCCAGTATTTTTTTCATTTTTTAGAATTTTAGAAAACCTCAATAAAAATAGAGTAAAATAACACATGCTTAATGCAGCAGGAGTGAATCCACTAGAATCACAAATAAGTTGGGAAGGTGCATTCACTGAAGCAATATCAAGAACATCTGTAATTTTAAATTTGAATAATCATGCAAGCATTCCTGTAGAATGACCTCTGAACCCCAAAGTATCATTCTCCTTCACTGTGCAATTATCCAAGATTGTTGCACTCCACAAGATAAAAAAAAAACATCAATGGAACCAAAAGAGACAGAATCCTAGCAAAGATGGCAACATCCCGATCAACAGTGAAAACAAAGTTGCAACTGCAATCAGGACACATAGAACGCATGATAGAGCCACTTCAGCAGCAATCACTTGCAGAAGTAGTCACTCTTCTAAATAATGCTTTATAACTCGTGTAAATTAGGCCAAAATACAGACAGGACTTTGCAGCGGGGTTCTTAAGTGAAACCTTTCTTCCTGAGGCAGTTCACAGAATTTGAATGATAAGGCACTGTGTTTGACAGAAGAAAAAAAAGACTGATTAAAGAAACTCTTTTGAAAACACTTTTGGTTGAAATCAAGATATCTTTGTCTACAGCCAAGATGAGGTTCAGTATGCTTACAGGGCAAAAAGTGCAAAGACAGGATTTATAAATGTTTAAGGAAGGTGTGATGAAAGAAAATTTCTAGTTGACAAGATGTATTCAAAGAAGAAAGGCAAAAGGGGGAAAAAAAAAATCAGACTAGTAACATTTTAAGAAACTTTTTAACAGTAAACATGAGAAGACAATGTGATTAGAATACAATACTATGGCCAGATGGTGTGTTGTTGTAATGCAATAGTCTAAAACAGCAAATTACGGTACATAATATTTTTAAAAATGCAATCTGGGATAAATGCAAAATTCTATACTTATGGGAAACTTAAAGATTATTTTGTAAGTAAGATAAAAACACTTGAATTACACTTTACTGCAGTTATGGAAAATAACTGCAGTGAGTGAGCTGTGCTTTTGTTTATGGTAGTTTGAAAGCTTATTGAAAAACTTTCAAAAGATCTTTGTCCCAAACTCAGCCATATGTTGAGGTCTCCAATAGTTAGATCATGTCATTTGATTCTCCTACCTTTCAACAAGACTGACTTGAAATTTTGAGCAGATGTTTTAGTTTGCTGAACACCTGTAGTGGTGCAAATGTGAGTGTAAATTATTTATTAACATACAAACCAACACCACTTGTGTTATCAACTAATATTGCTCAAAAGAGGAAGAACATCTGTAGGGGTACCAAGAAGGCTGCTGTGACAAAAGCATCTAATCATCTGTTATTTTCAGTAATGACTGGCTTGGCACGGAAGAAAAAAAGATGTTTATTTTCTGGAAAACATCTGTACTGTTTGGATGCTGCCAAAAACGGCATGAATTAAGCAGATTACAGTGAGTTGCTTTTAATAATGTGTGGCCTGGATTTTCTGTTTTGTCTTCAAAAGTTTTTGTACACCAAAGTCCAGCAGGATGTGTAAGGATAAAGCTGGGACAATATTTATGACATTATGCAAATTCTAACCTTTGACCAGTTGAGGCGCTTCATTGAACTCTCAGGCTTGAATTCCTTCTTTGCCCTGAGGCCAAAAGGCAGCGTGTGGTGGGTTGGGGAACCGAAACCACCTGTAAAAGCTGGAGGAGGTGGAGGCGGGACTCCAAACGGAGGAGGCATTCCAGGTGGAGGAGGTACAGGAGGACATCCAGGCAGAGGAGGCGGTGGAGGAGGAGGTGGTGGAGGCGGTGGGGGACACGGCACCCCTGATTCAGATCCAGATCTTGGAGGTACAGATGCAAATGCAGGAGATGGTGATGATGTTCCAGCCTTAGCGGATGTCAAACCGGCAGGCACTGATCCAAACTGGGCACAAAATCAACAAAAATGTTAAAACATTCATATATGGAAAGAAATAAAACAGATTTTTTTTTCCACTGAAATCAAAAGTCTGTTGTTCCAAGTTCAAAATCTATAAAAAAACTAATGGGTGTGTCATGTTTTTGTACCTCATCATTGGTAGAGGTCGTGTTGCATATTACAAGTTTGGGTGTTGTGAAAGCAAATACTGTTTTCCTAATTTTATTCTGGAATAAAATCTTTAGATGTTCATTCATTTATTGCTTTAAAAATTTGTAGTCTACATATATGAATGTCAACAAAAGAAAAAAGTCAAACGCATACTTTCCCCACACCCTAGTATGTCGAACAAGGCCAAATTTTTTTTGTTGAATTTCACATTTTTGTTTGTTTTTGTTTGTTTTTTTGTTTTTTTCAGTGTGTTAAACGCTGCAATCAACAGGGAATTCATGTCACTCAAAATAAAATGAGAGGGGGGAAATATGTCGAGTGTGGAGAGCACATTCTGATTTGCTGTCTCATAACCGCTATTCTCATAACTGCTGTGGCAGAGGTGGGTTATGTTAAACAAAATCCTATTAAACAGTCCTGATTCTGTTCGGAATATAACTACAATGTTTTTTATTTCCCCAAAGTAAAAATTCTAATGTTATTACAGCGCCTACAAGCTTTGTAAATTGTATTGCAGAGAGCAAATGGCTTATTGATCCGTGTACAGTGCCATTTTTATATTAAAGATGCACTCTAAAGGTCAACCTAGGGCCCTCTCTCTGCCAACGCCTCTGCAGAAAAAGAAAAGCCTCTCATTCTAGAGTGTTGGGGGGAGGTCAAGATGTGGACGGACACAGTCAAAGGAACAAAGTGTGCATGTGTGTGTGTGCAACCACTGACTAAACATACCATCACCATCTAAACCAAGGTACTATTTGAGTATTCACTCAGTGTTTGCACTCTCAAATTGAAAAATTATCAAGGAAAAAAGGGAAGTTCTCTTCCGCTCTCTGAGTGTGTAGTTATCTTGCAGTGCCACGGTGTGGGAGTAACTCTCTGGAGTAATTGGGAGGGGGAGGGAGAGGTGGTTGAGGCTGAAGGGGTTGTCAGAATAAATTGCTTTTAGAACAATTTCCTCTTATGGGATAGAGATCGGAGAATTAGAAATGGCCAACATGGAGGACCGGTCAGTGTTCTCATTAGACTTAGTGTCAGCTAGCCAGTAGAGCAGCCTCCATGTCAAACCAAACTGCAGGCTCCAGTGGACAAACCCCCACCACCATCCCCATAGCACAGCCCAAAAATAACAAGGACATCTCATAATGAAAAGAAAGTTGAATTGTAACTCTTATCTAAAATTACAAGGTTTGAACTGGAATTACAACTAGCATCCTCAAACACCTTACATCCTGCAATGACAAAGACACTGATTTGCAGCACTCTGTCCACTCTGTATACCTGGGACCTGAAGGCCTGTAACTCTGCATGGAGTTCAGCGATTTGTTCTTCGCACTTAGCCACCTGAGCTTGTGCCTCTTGTCTGCTGAGAAACTCTTCATCGAACTAAAATGAAGAACACAGATCAACCGTTAAAAACCTTTGAAACAGAATTAATACAACAAACCAATCAGATTCTCAATTCTTTAAAAAAGACAATTCTCTAAAGTACTTCAACTTTTTACTAAAAGTTTAACAAATTACATTATGATTAACCATTACTTAACAAATGCATGTAGTGGTAAAAATTCTCATCACAAATATTTTGCAGAGCCTTAGACACGGCTTGCAACAAAGAAGCTAAGTCAAGTAAAAACACAAGGCCTTTAAGTGTCAGTGACGATATATGTATGAGATGCACACAGCTGAAACTCAAACTTTACGCTAATTTACTACTAAAAACCAATTTCAAGTTGATAGTTTGCTTTGTTATATATTTTTTGTTCTACTTGCCTTCTGTGCCAGTTCTAAGGCTCGTTGTTCATACTCATCAACACGAGCTTTGTCCACACACACCTCTTCAAAGAAAATAATAGTTCAATTCAGTCAAACTTCTTTACAGAGCAGTTTTCATGGTGATGAACTGCCAAAGATGTTAAACTTGCCCAAAAGGTGGCTGAAATCCACATCTAGGCGCTTGCGGTAACTGAAGTCGGGGTCAGTGCCACTGCGATGCAGCACAATTTGAGAAATGCATTCATCAATGATCTTAAAGTATTGGGGCCTGAAAGTCAAGATGAGAAAGAAAGTCAAGGGAGATAAAAAAAAAAAAAAGCACGATGATTTTAACTAAAGGTTGGTTCAGTTGGTAAAATTGTGAAGTCCAATATCACTGATGGCCACATGGTATTGGCTCAAAAACACATTTCAAGAATGTTTTTTTTTTCATCATGAAGATTCAGAAAGATTTTCCTTTTTGCTTTTTCTTTTGTTGTTGGCTGGTGATCACACTAACATTTTCCATAAAAAAAAGTATATACAGTATATATATATATATATATATATACTGTATACTGTATATATACAGTAAACAGTATATA
>CAEFZX010000232.1:0-15515 GCA_903066825.1 Alfaro cultratus | reverse complement strand
GGTGTTGTCTTCAATTTTGGCCCCGGCGGGCATTTTATGAAAATTTTTTTTTTTTTTCCTTCCCTTTTTTTTTTTTTTTTTTTTTTTTTTTTTCTTTCTCTCTCTATTGCAGCTGCGTGGTCAGAGTTCAACATTCAAAACTGCAGTAATCTGCTCACAGCTCTATTGCTCTCATTTCCCGTGAAAAGAATCAGAAAACTTGACGCAGTTTGAGCTGCGAAAGTTTGGTGGTTGCGTGGACGGAGGTGAGCGTTGGGCCTCTGGTAAAAATGCAGGAAGTGACGTCCACACAGCCTGATCATACACATCGACCCAACGTGTCAAATTGTTTTGCATCGGTATAATGCTCTCTTTACAAGATAAATGGAATTAAAATAAGTAAGAGTACTGAAACATATTCTGAATGATAAGGAAAATAGTCAAATAAAAGTAATTATGACGCCATATTTCTTTAAATAAATATTATGTTGATTACACACCATTAGAAATGCAAATAAATTCTGAAACACCATAAAATTCAATTTAATAAAAAAAACAAAACTTGTGAAAGTTTTATAGAATATTGCCCTAATGTTGTTATTTCAACATGCAAATACTCTAGTTTATTTTATTTTTGCAGTCTGATTTGATACATTTTATAATATGTATAACTCAGACTTTTACTCAACATTTCTGATCTCAAACTTTTTTAGTGAAACTACAAATATTCCAGATTTTTATTTTCATTTCTACTTAAATTGAAGATGTTTAAAAGTAGTAAAAAATATTCGGCATTTTTTATTATTATTATTATTTATATATAATTTTAAGGTCTTATATTAATGGTTGGTATGGTTTCCATTAGTAACCATAAATATCAGTTTCTATGTGTAAGCTATGCAGACTGAGACGAAGAAGAGTGGAAAATACAGTTTTCTCTTGTGGATATTTTTGTGGTGGAAGGGGTTACAAAATTCAAGTATTTATAAAACCCCCCAAAGTGAAACAAATAGTTTTGTTTTAGTTTAATAAATCAGGTTAAAGGGAATCTAGGTCTTTGATTCACTTTAGCTTTTGTATTTCTAGAGTGATGGCTCTTCAGCCAACACTAGAAACCTCCTACATCAGCATAGATAATGCAGTATTTACAGGTCTTAAAATATCAGATTCATAAGTGTATGTTGTGTAATAACTGACCAAATTTTGTAGGAATAGGGGGTGTCATTGTGGAAAAGCTTGGTGTGATTTGTAAGAAAAAAAAAATCTAGCTTTAATGCTATTTGTGTATAATCAGTACGTAAGGACTGACTGTAGTTACCAAGTGTTAACTTTATGGTAGGGATGCAGTTTTCTGTTCGATTGCCAATCTTTAAAAAGCCTGCCCTGCTCATTTTGGTTTTGTACTTTACAGATTTGTTTTGTCTGAAAAGTCACTAAACATAACGACAAATTGTTGTTTATAGATCTATAAAAACTCTGATCTCTATACTAGTTTAAAGCTAAAAACTAAAACTTTACTCTCATGACCAAATTGTAGGTGAATGTCATCGGCATAACAGGGGACATAAGATACACCACGTATTTAAAAAAATAGATGTTCTTTTCTGCTTAATTATATTTATTGTATTGTCAGATGAGCCACTATATGTATTCACTACATATAGCCATTATTGGTATATTGGATTATCCAATATTTTGGCTAATCCATAAATATTGGATTAACCATCCAAAGTATTGAATTCAAGTGTTCCTATCACTCCCATACCTTCAATTAGGCCGGTTGCCATCTTTAAAAAGCCTTACTTGCCAATTCCGATTTTGGCTGATACCAATTCTTTTGTCTGAAATGTTGCTAAAGGTAGTGAGAAAGTCACTGAGATGTTAACTGTGCAGACATGACCTGTGGGCTGGTCTGTCAATCGAACCTCTCTCACAGGAGAGCAGAAGACAACCATGGTTGATTTTTAGACCTTTGCCGAGGTAGAGTTGGGTAGAGTTTCTTGTCCAACACCAGTGTCTGACCTCACAGATGTTCCCTAAATAGTCACCATAAATCCTATACACTCCTAAACCTTGAAAAAGTGTGAAGCTGTTGGAGCTTCCAGCATAAGGCCAACCATAATGACTCAAAGTCAGATGAGTGAAGACCAATTTGCAAATATTTCTTAATACAGCATGTCTGGAACTAAGGCAAGAGGCCTTTGATTTGTACATTTTTATTATCTGTAACTAAGCCTTAATCAATATCGGAATAAATAAAGGCTTAAAATATTTCACTCAATGTGTAACAAATATGACTTTTACTTTCTGAAATGAGTGAATATTGTACTTTTTCGCACAATAACATTTTTTTTTTACCCATACTTGTACATGGAAACTTTTGTTCATAAGTACAATGGTGCAGTATACTAAATATGAACTATCAGTGGAGTATCAGTGTGTTCAACAAGGCAATCGCAATAGATGTAGGGTAGAACATCATATTTCATTTGATGGAGTTTAACAAACCTTAATGAACAATGGTTTCATGATTTTAGCATACTTTTGATACTTGTACTTATTTAAATCATAAATATGCTTTTATCTCTATCAAGGGGGCTGATGATTAGATGAATTTGATCTAATTATCCGTTAAGCTGCCTGAAGTTAACTATAGGTAAAACTAATTAAATTAAATCATTTGCACATTGTAGTAAATATTTTATTCACATACTTCATAGATACTGCAAAATGTTCTTATGTTTAATTTTTGTTTCTTCTGTATAAATATTCATAAGATGTTTAAAAAGAATAACACAAATGTTCATATTAAGTTAAAGTTGTTTATTTGAGCAAATGACAAACGATTAGGACGATTTAGTTAAAAATTGATTTGGAAATGTATATTTTTCGCTAATTATGCATTCAATTGATCCGCTATCATTTGCTGTTTTAGCGGGGTTCTCTTCTTCAATTCCTCATAATCCTCAGTAAAAAGATGCTGTTTTGTTTGGTGTGACTTACAATGTACGCAGTTTATATAATCTGTGATCGATCTCATTGATTTGTCGAAGAAATCTCAATGACTTTAGCTTGGCTCGACGTAGCTGCACCTCCTGAATCTGGTTTGGTATTTGTGAAACTGATCAAAGTTAGGATGAGCTGATGGTCTGTGTCAAACCTGGCTTCATCTCTTATCCTGGATTTTGTAATTCTACTTTTATGAAACAGCCCTCTTGTCATTTTGTACCTGTAGGTCTGAATGTTTGGATGCGACTTTATGTTAAGTCTATAAGAACTTACCAAACATGTATGGGTTTCTACATGCTGGAGGTATGTTTTGTTCCCACTTTGACAGCTGATGATTTAAAGTAAGTTTCTATATTTCAGGAAATCTGGTTGGGGACACAGATGTTACTGACTATAAATGTTGATGTTACTAGCCATAAAACAGAAATTTCCTACTGATCCGTGCCACACTCTTCATTGATCACGTCGAACAAATAATCGTACTTGTCAGACAGGACACAGACGCTTCTGATTTTCAGAATAAAACTTCTAAGTCATTGAGAATGACCGCGCAAGCTCATCGTTTGTTTCAGGCCCTGGTGTTGGCCTTTGACCTGGTGGTTGCCTAGCGGGTGCAATGGTGTGGAGTGCAACAGAAAATGTGTGGAGAGTACAATGTATACATGAGAACTTTGTTTTTATTTGTAAATTTGAATGAAATTGCTCTAGTTTTATGTATTTAGTGACTGAAAAAAAAATGGGAGTTTTCATTTTCAAATGGTACCAATTTGGATCTTCACAGCTTCAATCTTTTCAGGTAAACAGGAACAAATAGACTTACATGCCTGGATGAGCAGCAATGAGATAAACTCCTGACAGAACAAAACGGCATATTGTACAGCTCCAGTTGTCCCAGTTGAACATTAACTCCCATCTGGGACTAGAAACTGTGCAGGTTACTGGATAATCCTGGAGTCAGTGGCAGTCCCACAACAACGCTGGCATTTCAGCAGCAGATCAGACCTCCACCACAGAAGAAGAGCATGTTTTGGCAATAAAGGATCAGGTGAAACATGAGCAGATGTTTAGTGGTGGGGTGCTGCATGTTTGCTTCTTGTACATGTGCAGCAGCTGAATCTGTTCTGTAACTTTGCCTTGATGCATGATGGGAATGTTGGCTCGCTGCGGCTTACAGCTACTAGATGAAGCTTTATGTTGATATTTGAGCCTGAAATCTGAAAGAGACATTTTTACCCAGTTGAGTGACATAAAGCATGTTTGGAGAAATGAAATAACATTTTTGATAAATAGCTATATAGGAAACGTGTCATCGTTTTTAAAGAGCCACTTTTTGATTTGTGTTTTTTAGTTTTAAAATAAATAAAAACACAGAGAGATCAATTTTCTTCTCCTTCTTGTTGATATTTGTGGAGCATGAGTTTTCTAAAATAAAACTTGCTTTCAATTGTGTTGAATTAAAGAGCAAATATTTGATGAAGAGCAGAAAACTTGCAGTTATTATATTACTATATATTATATATCTAGATTAAAAACTTTTCTTCGTTCATTTCCTTTTATCATCCTCATTTTCTCCACAACTGTTGAAACATTTGCCATAAATTTATAGTTGTCTATTTTATTTTATGTTTATTTTTTATTTTTTTTATAAAACTTTCTGTGAGATCAGAGCTGGTTGTTAATAGGCATCATCAGTTCTGTCAGCATTTCAATGCTTTTAGTGATGTTTTTAGCAGCTGACTTTAGGAGATTAGATGAGCCGCAGAACTCAGCTGAAGTATGTCTGAAGTTGAGCATGAAGAGGGAGAAATATTTCGAAAATCATGAGGGGAAGATGTGGGTTATTACAGGGAAATGATGACAGGCTCCAGTTATGCCGGGCTGAGGAAACCATTTAATCCAACCGAGCATTTTAATCACCAGAACACAATAACTGACTTCATAAAACAGAATCTGAGTTTAATGCACTACAGTTAGTTAGTTAGTTAGTTAGTTAGTTAGTTAGTTAGTAGTTAGTTAGTTAGTTAGTTACCCCTCAATAAAATCCATGTGCCTGCTCTTACAGGGCAACGAGTTTTACAAAAAAATATAAAAAATAAGTGTAAAAATTATAAAAATGAGCTCCTATGTAATTACTGAGTTTAGCTGCAGCAGGAGGCAGCTGATTACCTTTTGTCTGGGCCTCTTCGTTGAATGGATGGTTCTGCAAGTTCACATTAAAGTCAGAACGTGAAATTCTCCGAAATGAAATAAAACACAGAGTAAATAGAAATGGAGACTGCTGCGATGGAAAGATTTATACTAGCTGTAGGGCTCGGTAAAGGAGGTGTGGTGATGTGTATTCTGCATCACAACTAGTTTATCTGATGGATTGAAGTATTCTTGAATCCGATATGAGATTATCTGTGAGCTCAAGCTGGAGGAGAGAAAAAGAGTGTTGCAATGGCCCAGTCAAAGTCCAGGTCTCTCCGCGGATGGAGTTTAGGTTGTATTTATTATTAATTTGAAAAATAAAGGTAATTTATTAAGTATGGATGCGTGATGTTTTCCACCTTGTTTATATGTGGTGTTTGTTTGGTCATGTGACCATGTGCAGTGTGGGATTGTGGGGATTTAATCTGAAGCAATGTAGGCGATGTCATGAAACGTAGCAAAATGTTCATAAGAGCAATTTTCAGATATAGATATAGATGTTCATATCGGTGTTATGAAGCATCCTCCGGTTGGCTGTTGGGATCCTGCCAGCCTCCATGTCTCCATGTCTCCAAATAGCAGCTCCAGTTATTGTTCTGTAACCAGAACAATTTTTTTCTTTTATTACTTGATTCTGTGATCTTTGTTGAAAACCACATGAGTTGTATTTTATTTTTTTAAGATTGTAAAAAACTACAAAAATTAGTTCAAATAACAATTACGAGACGTTTACTAGAAGAATTAGAGCAGTGTAGATGCAAATAAAGGCTGTTGGTTTTCCATGGCCTCTTGAAGTGGTTTTGAGCTCATTAAAAGAGCTGAAGGCGAAACAAAGGGGCTTCTGGGTGGCGTATTGGACTTACATTTGATACTTTACTCTGTTATGCAACACCTGGCATTATACCACAACTTTACGCTCTTATGTTTAGTTGTTAGATGTTCTCCTGGAGGAAAAAAAGCCATCCTGCACTTTTCTGACTTTCATTCTCTGTCTAGTTTAAAGTGTTAGTGTTGAATGTCAGCTGAGCAGATTACGCAACTTGCTGCTAGTTTATGGTTTTACAGTCAATAGGAAGCGTGTATAAGCATGGGAGGAATATGAATGTCGAAATGATTATTATTGACAACACAAAACAGTATTATTGTAATTGGAATATCATTGTTCTTGCATGATAATAGTAATAATTGATGGATGTAATTATATTTACTGAGTGTTGTTGCTGCTGTAGCAATTAATAATACTAATAGTTCTTAGTTCTTATTATTATTATGTCAGTTAATAATACAGAATATAGTAATAATCATGTTTATTATTGTTCTCTAATTAATGTCAATAGTAATAACTATTTTAGTTGTAATTAGAGTATTCATTATTATTATAGCATTTAATAATAACAGTAATGATAGCTGTAATTATTTTATTTATTAATATTTTTGTTGTCATTATTATTATGAGTTCTTGTTAGATATTACTATTTGCTAAAATAATAATAGCAATCATAAAAACATATACTTGTAAGTCAAGGTATGACTTTAGACCAAGTTACTCCTCTTGACATCAGTGTTTACAATATCAGCCAATCAGAAGCAGAGCTCCTCTGGCCTGATCAAAGATGCAAAGAGGCGAAAACTGAATTCTGCCTCATCTGGCTGCGTAACATTCCTGCAGCCATCTTTCTAAAGGGCGTCCTTTTGGTTCCGCCAGAAGAGCTGGTAAGAGTCTCTCTCTGTGCTGCACTGGAAATATGCGTTGAGTTTATTTCTGTCTGCAGCCATCTCGAATTGCAACAAGCTGATAAAAGCTGAGCAGGAAGAGAAAACAGAAAGTGCTGATTTATTCAGAATCAATGGACTATGGACTTCCTGTTTGTTTTTCACTTTAACACATCAAAAGAATTAAGCTTGGCATCTGACTTTAAATTTTTTTCCTTTTATCTAGCATTTTTTTCCGCAGGTGAGGTAGTAGAGCATAGTATTGTGAGAAAAAGCAACAGAAAACCTTTATGCTGTCCTGAAGAACACTCATATTTTTAAGACGCAGAACAATATCACTTGAATTTCTTGACCTAAAACCTTTGCTTCAGGTTTACCCATCATTCAGAGGGGACACATCTTTTTCTTCCTCCAGTACGTTCCGCTTCACTACATGTTAGCTCTCTCTTTGTCATCTTCACAGACCCCCCCCCTTTTTTGTAAGTTCATTCATGCTCTGTGTTTTGCAGTCAGCACCCAGTTGGACATTTTTCTTGCAGAAAGGCATGTGATGGTGGGGTGGGGAGGCTGGAACACTGAAGTGAATTAAGACTCCTGAGAGCAAATAAGGCCATGGGAGTGAAGCTGAAATCCTGAGGATATGAAGGAGTGAAATAAGGAAACATAAGTCTTCCTCTGTGTGTTTCTTATGACGTTAGATGCTTCATCTGTTGCAAATTGCAGCTTTAATTGCTGTTTGGGGTAAAGCGGAAGCAGAATTTGCAGAAACATAGAAGAACATAGAAGAGTAAGGAAAACAAACTCTGAAGTCATAGGACGGTAGTAGCGTCGCTCCTCTTAAAACCCGCTGGCGAGGATCTTCCTCCCAGGGATACCCGTCTGTTTCCTCTTCCTGTTTTGGCCTGCGCACGGCAGAGGCCGGCGGAGGGTCACACCGTTGGTTTGAATCCACAAATGGAGGGGGAAGAGGCGGAGGGAAAGAAAGAGGCGTGAGAGCACCACAACAGAGGTTTGTGTGTTAGTAACGCGGTCACGTCCGGATGGAACGAGAGAACAGAGATGGAAGCAAAGTCTGGCGTGAGGAAGAAAAGAATTTGGAGAAGTGTTTAATTACAGGGATGACAGGCGGAGGAATAAACTTTGTAACTAAGATAAGCAATTGTGACTTGAGGCCAACAATACTTTGGCTTTAATTAGCTATAAATTCAATTAAAGACTTCCAAACTTTCTACTGGAAGTCTTAATTCTCTACAAATGTTCCTTTGGGAGGGATGGAGGCCAGACTTTAGCCCCACAGACTTTTAACATGATACAAAGAAGAAACTACTTCGGCATCTATAACATCTCCAGATTGTCCAGATTCCTGGGAATTCCATAGATCCCATATGTCTTCTATTGGATTTAGGTCTGAGGTGGTCATAAGTGTCTGGTGAACCTGGTTTCAGCTTTTTATATTATAGAGTTCCAAACATTATTGATATTGGTTGTCTTGACTGTAGCAAGATGTCTTCACTGGGAGCTTGTTGGGAAAGTAATAGCCATTCAGGGCCTACATCCTTTTGAACGCCAATTATGTCACAGCAATGTGACGAAGGCTGTCTAAATTCAAAGTCTCCTTCGAATGTGTCCTCCTTTTTCCCCCCAGATGTGAAGGACCGGTCATAGTCCACCTTATCCCAAGATTTATTGCAGGCCAAGCAGAAGATTTGTGTTGTTGTACCAGTGGTGGATGAAGCGGGAGACTGGGTGTGCAGGGTCTGAGAGAAAGGAGTGTACCCTTCCCTTCCAAATTCAGGGAATGGTACAGTGCCTGAATTTGGACAAAACCAAGAAATCTTCAGAGTGGAGGAAGCTAACAAGCTAGTCAGATGGGCACTGATCATTTGGCCAATGGTTTGTCAGATCAACTGATAAACAAACCTAGGCTGAAGACCCAGGTTTACAACTGGGTTTGTGTTAATAAGCCAATTAATATGTTTTTAAATCAAATAATGAAATTCTGACATATAGTTAAAACAGTAAGGTAATGAATAAATGCATGTGATTTCACTTAATGAATAATTTATTGCTGATATTTAAGTCATTCTCCCAAAAGAGGGCGTGGTCTTGGCGTAAGGGCTGAATCAATCTCTGGTGTTTATTTGTGTCACAACCACCAAGTCTGTGAAGACAATTATTAAAATAAAAACTGAGCAACTTAACAATGGAACAACTAGCATCACTGTCAGCCAAAAATAAGTTGCCTCAAACAAAGAAGTCGTGATGAGCGTCACATGACCTGAGGCCTACAAAAAGCAGCTTTTCTTTGTTTCTACTTCCAGTTGGACAAAGGTTACCAGAGGGGAGGTTTTATTTTAGCCTCCAGTTGACTTCATAGTGGGTGTGTTTCTGGGTTTCCTCATCATACCCGAGTATCCGCAGCTCCCCTAACAATACCTCACTTATGACATTCACCACAAAGCATCAGAGAAGAATCAGACTTTTAAGTGGTTAAAATTAAGCAGTTGCGCCTCATTCCTTTTCAATGGGCTCATCTTCGTACAGGTTAAGACTGACTGTGTGAATTCCTGTCTTTCCTGCAGGCTCTTCTCCCTCCCTGTCATCTAAGAAGCCGCGAAGCAGAGGCCTGTTCTCCGGCCTGTTCTGCTGCCTCTGCCGGGACCAGCCTGAACCCCCACCCGTCAACAACAACGCCCCCCTCTTAGTGGAGGAGAATGGGACGGTCTCCAAGGTGTGCTTACTTCCTCCTTGGTTGAATCAGAGAGGAAAGTGTTGGGTTTGCAGTCAACGTGTGTGTTTGTGTCCAGGTCAAGCCACTGCTGCCTCCAGTCAAGTCAAAAGACGCTGGGAAGATCTGTGTGGTGATAGACCTGGACGAGACGTTAGTTCACAGCTCTTTTAAGGTGAGTCACAGGGGGATTATGGGTACAACCAAAACATGACAATAACAAGGACTATAGGGAAGAAATTGTTGCTGTCCATCAATGTGGGAATGGTTGTAAGTCCAAAACATCCCAAGTCCGTGGAAAGCATTTAAAGTTTGCCAGTCTTCCCGGATGTAGACCTGCAAATCCACCCCATGGTTTGATAGTACTGAGCTCAGACCAGGTTCAAAGGTCAGACAGCAGGGTTAGAAACAAACAGGTGGAGGCCTTCAGTTGAATAAACAAGTTGGAAGCGAGACCTCTATTCCACTTTAGGAGAAAACTAAATCTAACATGTAAGCAGAAATGCATTGTGTCAACTGCAGCGTTTCTGCTTAATCTGGAAAAGTCTGGAATTTGATTCAAGTGGGTTTTTTATGTCTGGATAACTGGAATAGGAATATTGAAAAATATTTCAATATTTATTTGTCTCCTTCCATGTGTCCTTCTTTCCTTCACCATGTCCTTATTTCTCTGATTTTCATTCATTCATTTTTGTTCATTTGTTCCTTCTTTCCTTCCTTCCTGCCCATCTCTTGACATATTCAGTCTTCTATTTTAGGGTGTTTGTATAACCACAGAGAAGTTTGCTGTTTGCTGCTTTGTGATATCACAAAATGGAAATGTGAGTCTGGAAAAGTAAACATGGAGAACATGTAGGAACACAGTGGTGGGAGTGTGATGATTGTGGACTTCTACTGCAGCTCCAGGACCAGGGCAGCTCACCCACTGAGTTTACTGAAGTCAAAAATGTTTTTTTTTTCATATACAAGGAAAATGTCTTAAAGAATCGAGAGACCAGCTCAGTTTCTCTCTGTTTAACTCAGTCTGTTCCTGACTGTCTGTGAATTTCCATCCACTGACCGGCTGGTTCCTGAAAACCAGATCAACACCGTTCCATGCAAATATTTATACAAAGTCTTTTTCATTCTCCAAAAGTCAATTACTAAGGTCTCCCTGCCTGTCTCTTTCGCCAGCCTGTGAACAATGCCGATTTCATCATTCCCGTGGAAATAGATGGAACCGTACACCAGGTAACACCGCTCCGTCGTCTCCCCATGTCTCTGATTGGCTGAGTCTGTAGGTGTCGTCTGAGTTCAAGTGACTGACGGAGCGGGATGACGTGCCTCATGGCTCTGGGCCTGATTCAAGTAATCCAGGATAGGTTTGTTCAGACAAGCACAGCCTGTTCCGGATGACTTGGTTCAGGAACGCCGGCCTCAGACGCCAACGCCACCGCCTTCAGGAGAACCTCACCGGCTCACATATGCCGTCTGACTGCCATCTATGCACATACCTTGATATTTAGCGTCAGATGCAAGTCTGATGCTGCCCTCAGCTTCGCTTTGCATCCAGACATATTTGACTCTGTCGGCTGGAATCTGCAGAAACATGTCGCCTTTCAGAGAAAATGAGGCCGATTTGAGGATTCCTGTGTTTCCAGGTGTATGTCCTGAAGCGGCCGCATGTCGACGAGTTCCTGAAGAGGATGGGAGAGCTCTTCGAGTGTGTCCTGTTCACTGCCAGTTTAGCAAAGGTAACAGCTTTAGCATGGAGGATAATCTGTTCATTTCTGTTCAGTAAATTAGAAGGTAATCCGTTGTGGAAAAGCCTGACCTTTGAGAGTTCTTGCAGTAAATAAAAACATGTCGGAGGAGGCACTGTTAGGCGGTTGAACATTTGAAATAATGTTGTCAAGCAGGAACAGGAAATATTTCCAAACGTTTGCAGGCAGAGGTGATGCAACATGGTGTGGAGTGATAGATTTCTAATCTGTGAAGAAATACAAAGTGATTTGCAATGTTTTGAGTTTTCTTTCCACTGAAGTTTGAGTTAACCTGTGACTGTAATAAGGTAATGTACAAAAAACAGCAGGGAGAAAGGATCTCCTGTAGCAGTCAGTCGTACAATACATAATAAGAGGCCTCTGACTGAATACTGTCACTATATGTCCGTCATAACATGACTGAACATCGACCTTCACTCATGTCTTTCTGCCTTAGCGTTGTAAAATTCACTTTTTGGACAATTAACAACTTCCACTTTGACGTGTTAAATTACACTTGATTGTGGGAGAACTTACTCGGTTATATATTTAGTTTTACTGATGACACTTTTCTGAGATCATTGCCTGCTGCTCTGACACAGGTTCGTGCTAACACAAACCAAGCGTCCCTAAACGGGTCCTATAAATCCGACCGTGTCTTTCCGACAGTACGCAGACCCCGTCTCTGACCTCCTGGACAAGTGGGGCGCGTTTCGCTGCCGCCTCTTTAGGGAGTCGTGCGTTTTCCACCGAGGTAATTATGTGAAGGACCTGAGTCGTCTGGGTCGGGATCTCAACAAAGTCATTATTGTGGACAACTCCCCCGCCTCCTACATCTTCCATCCCGACAACGCAGTGAGTGCACACACAGCCCTCGCTGTTTCTGGACATTTAATCTTGTTTTTCTATGACAGAAACGTTGCATTGAGCGATGTTGCATCTTCTCCATCTTCTCTCTGTAAAGGTTCCCGTTGCGTCTTGGTTCGACGACATGTCCGACACCGAGCTGCTGGACCTCATCCCGTTCTTCGAGAGGCTGAGCAAAGTGGACAACGTCTACACAGTCCTCAAGCAACAAGGGACTCCGAGCTAACGGCGTTGAGGTCCTCATCTCGACGCCGTAGAACAAAACGCCGTAGAAACAAAACAGAAAGAGAGAAAAAAGCCGAACACACCAGCGAGGCTGGAGCTCCATCTATCACTGCCCACCAGAACACAGCTGACAGAGCCTTCACCCTCCCAGTATACAGCCAGCTTCCTGACCAGCGCTGCCATCTTCTGGTCAAACACAGACAGGATGAATGAATGTTTAATGACATTTCCACAGTGTAGCCACGAATCCTCCGGATTCCACCTGGGTACTGGACGCTGATTTCTCCATGGGATGCTCCTTTAAACTGATTTGAAAGGAATTGTTTGAAAGGTTTACATGAAAGCACACGTGTTCCATCCAAGCAATGCAGGTCGTTCACATCTTCTAGGCATGTTGGACCAGTGTTCATTTGACCCTCGTTTTCAGCGCTGCTTTGGAGTCATCAAGGCAGTGTTATAAAATAATCTCGTTCAAATTAACTACAGTCAGAGCTGTAAGAGTTTAAAATATTCAAACATAAGTAATTGGACAGCACTTTACTGTTTGATGTGTAGTTTATAGTGCAAACTGATTATTTTTGTGCACAAATATTGTTTAGAAAATAGCATAAAAGTCCAAATTTGATATCTTTACTGTGTAATTCCCCACCGCTTCATGCTTTTAAACAGGCTAGATTTGTTCTGATTGGACCGGAGAAAGAGCAGCTCTCATTGGTTGTCGGGTCGATAAACGCCATGACCAATTGAGTTCAGAGGACCAGAACTGTCTTCCAAACCCAACCCCTGGAAACCAGTCACTGTTAATGGTGCATCACAACTGTGTCGGATTTGTTCCTCGCTTTAAAGCCACGCACAAATCGTGAACTTTTTTTCTTCTTCTTTTTAACTTGGGTTTAACAGACTGTATTTAAAGTTCTGTTGTAGTGAAACAGTAGGCTTGAGATATTTCCTTCCCTAAGCGGTACTTGTAGCCTGGAGGCAAGTTTGTGACGTCAGAAGATGCTCGTTTGGGGAGCGTAAAGCCATCTGTTGCAATAAATGGTTTGGTTCAGTCCAGATTTAAGGGATAAATCCACCTTGAAGCCGTTCAACACTATTGGTTCTGTTACTTGGCTGAAGTTCTTCGTCTTCTGGACATAATATTAACTCTGTAATGTAGCGCAGCCATGTTAACATTCTTTGAATTGGAAATATAATCACAGAAAATAACATCCACTCCTTAAGGTTTTTTTTTTTATATATATATATATATTATTGAGCGTTGCTAAAGGTATTGTGGAAAGTGTAGGAAATCACTATGTACACAATTGCTGACAAGGTAAGGCTGGAATGTGTACCTTTTTTTTTCCAATCTCATCTTCTTGGAGATCAGTTTCCTGGTCTGTTGAGATGAAGAGCAACACGGTCTCCAACAATCCACTGTTCCACGTTTGCGATGACAATGGCCTGTATTGACACTGATGAATGAAAACGGTGGGTTAGACTATGAGCCTGGGTAGCAGGCTTTGGATGGGGCAGGGAGATTAAGAACTATCGAATTATTTTTTTATATGTAAAAAAAAAACACAAAAAAAAACTTTTCAATCATGTTAGCTTGTTGTTTTTGAGTACTTACCTATTTTTATTTCTTATTTCACCAAGGAGTGGTCATCTGATATAATATTTATAGTGTGTTTTCCAATCAGCTCTTTTTTTTCTATGCAAGACTTGGTTGGACACCTCATACATTGGTAGAATATGGATCAGAACCGCCCACAGATAACTGAAAATATAGTACCTTACTGTTTTAGGCACATAACAGGGTAACTGTTTTAAAGTATGTTTTGCGTGTAAGACATTGTCACGTGTGTTAGATTCAGAAATGATGCCATTTTCAATTCATTGGCAAAGTATTTATAGGAACATGAAGTCGTTTAGTCATCTGATTACATTTATGAGTATTGCGTCACGATGGGGCCCATTTGCTGTTGCTGTACTTCTTACACATTAATAGATATGTATATGTTGTTTTGCACAGTAATAAAGCAAACAAATTTCATTAATATATATGGAATATTCATTTTACTGTACTCATGATTCAATAGATGTAACCTAATTTTTGACTTTTGTTGTTTTCTCATACCAAATAATGTATGACTGTATGTAATATTGCCATCTTTTTCTCTCTCTCTCTCTCTTCCATAAATGCTCATTGCAACATGGTCCAAGTGCTACTTTGTAAAGCATTTTCTGTTCAAGAGGATCAGAGGATCGAACATTTTAAAATGGAATTCTAACAGTTTTCCAGCCTGAAATTTTAGCTCTATCAGTCAGCTTTTCTTTCGATCTCTAAATACAAATATATGCTGAAAATCAATCAGACGTCTGCAGTTGTTGGGATTTATTGTCTGCATTGTCCAAACACAAGTAGGAACTACAGTTCTGGATCGCACCGTTCTGCACAATACAGACAAAAAGCAATATGATGGCTAAAATGTCCAATAAAGGCAATTTTGTGGTAAATGAACCAAATGTTTCATCAGTGTAGTTTTAGAAATGTCAATTCTAACAATATTGTTTAAAATAAGGATGAAGGTTGTGGACAATCTTAAAACTAAATTCCCTACTTTTCTACGTCTATGCTGTGTAACATAACTTTAAACACACACACACATATATATATATATTTGTGTGTATATATACAGGAGTTACAGAAGCAGTGGTCAGAAAGGCAAACCACTACTAAAAATAGTTTTCAAATGTAATATAGTGAATATGTTCTATAAATTGGGATGTTTTGTTTCAGATACGGATCTTGGAAAGTTGACCATTAACTTTCGGTGAAATTCTGCTAAAAAAAAAAACAAAAAAAAAGTTCTGGCTTCAAGCAGTCTGGGCTTTCTCCCATGGGCGTAGGTTTGGGTATGGACGGTCGTGACATGTCACGACCAATATTCAAGGGATATAAAATAGTCCCGACCAATTTTTGCCATATTAATAAAAAATAAAAAAAACATATGTATTTTTTAACAAAAACAAAATAAATAAACGAAAATCTACATTGATTAGTTTAATATTTCAAT